>PVKC010002612.1:0-42556 GCA_004027635.1 Crocidura indochinensis
CTACCTCCCGTATCTACCTCCTTCAGTCCCAGACCTGCAAGAGTATGTGATCTCCTCTGTGCTTAACTTGCTACCCAGTGGTCTAACACCTGTGTGGACTTGATAGCTCCCTTATTTACTCCTGTAATTGGGGGTCGGGACTAGATAGATCCTGTTCCATGGTTTTGTTTGAAGAAGGGAGAAGTAATACACTGGAGTAAAAATCAAATACCCCAAAAATGGGCAGGGTCCTTCTAGAGGCTCTCATCCTCGGTTGAGAGATGCAGGGGATAGTGTTGAATCACTCTAGTAGTCCCAAAAGGAGTGTCACGTGAAATAATATATCCAGTGAGCAGAATGCAGTTTTTAAAATAATTACACATGTTGTAAAATATTCAAAATGGACTTGGTAATAAAGGAAAATGGATTAAGGAAATGAATGGAAAGCCCAACATATGCCAGGCACTGTGCTAGAGCATTACTAACATTTTCCATAATCCTGACTAGGCAGCAGTCCAATATTTAAATTTCCAGATCATAAAGAGGAAATAGGTACATTGAGACTTGGCATATGGTGAATATTTGTTCTTACTCAGGGTTCTGGCCTCTGTCTTAGCCTTGGTAAAAAGGGGATGATCTCTACACTAAATGCAGTGATTGCTTCAGATATTTGTTTTAGTTTCTTCAAGATTTCATCACTCAAAATTACTGTTCTTCTCAAAGTGCAGCTTTTAAAAATTAAAT
The DNA here is from genome assembly GCA_004027635.1 of Crocidura indochinensis. Lineage (NCBI taxonomy): Eukaryota > Metazoa > Chordata > Mammalia > Eulipotyphla > Soricidae > Crocidura > Crocidura indochinensis. The sequence continues at coordinate 724 of PVKC010002612.1, forward strand.
TACCCCCAGTATTATTTTACTTTCATGAATTTCAAAGGCTTTCTTAGGAACTCAAAAAGACTAGAGTCTGACGTTAAGGTCTCTGCAGTCTGTCTTCTTAGGCATAAACCACAGTCACCAGTCTGTCCTCACAAGGATGGTAATGGGGAAAGCCGCAGAGGACAGCAACAACAAAAAAGTCATAAAATGGGATGCAAGAGAGCAGCAAAAATACAGAAACATCACTCTTCTATCTGTACCAGAAAACATTCTCCAAAATCCAGTCCTCTCCCTTATCCTTCACATTATGATTTCTGTATCTATTGCAATACTTGAAACGACAATTTCTGACCTGAGAAGTTATATCTTTTAATCTCACTCTCTTATGGACAAAAAGGACTATATTGTTTTCTCTATGAAAATAAGACTTTTCTCACAAAAGTGAGAATGGAGTACAGTTCTTGAAAGTAGCATCCATTCTTTCTTTCCCTCACTCTGGCTTTTTTCCATTGAAAAATAATCATCAGTTTGCAGAGTACTTCACGTATTTCAGCCCTGCTAAAAAATTCAAGCAGATTTATTTGTAAAAAAATATGTATTAATATTCCTTGTGATTAATTTGCTGCTAGATGGATGGTTCTGGAAAGTAACTTACTTTGGGTGAGTTAACCCAGTTCATTACTGTTGGTTGCTGTATCACTGTTAAGTCTTCAGTCTTCAACAGACGCTGATTATCTTTGCTATGTTTCAACCTTTTCTATAGTACATACACTTAGTTCCTAGGAAGGCCAAGCAATGAAAATAAGTAGAAACACACTTCCAGAGAATTTTAAAGACTTTGTGAGGAAAGTGACAGAGAAACATAATTTTACTCTCTGGAATCCAAATAAAATAAAAAAAATTAAAAACCTAGTATTTACCTAATTTTATATTGCTTCCTCCAACATTATGTGTATGTTCTCTCATACAGAGAAATGTTGAAAGATTTTGAAGTTGATCCACTCCCAAGGTACTACTGCTATGGACACTTTGAGAGCTTTTTTAAAAAATTATTTTTTAAAATTATGTATTGAATTAGTATGAATTACAAAGTTAAAATTATTCATGATTCAGTTCCAAGGGTACAATGTTTGATCTCCAATTCCTTCACCAATGTCTTGCTTTCCTTCACCAATGTCCCCAGCTTCCCTCCTGCCACTCAGTCAGCCTTTTGACAGCACTTACTTCCCCTTTAGGTACTTTGGTTCACAATAATGTAACCGATAGGATACTGTGCCTATCACTTTATCGCCTTTCAGATTCAAGTCTGTTCAAAGGGGGCACTCAGTTTTAGTGGTCCTTTTTCTGACTTATCTCCCCTCCTCCCACAGTGGTGAACTTCCTACTAACGACCTATTTCCTGTCCTTTGTTTCTATTATTTTGGGGCATAAATTACTCACCTACTATGTTTCTTTATATCTCACAAATGAGCGATATCTTCAATGTCTATCCCTCTTCCTTTGACTCATTTCACTCAGCATGATACTTTCCAGAACCATCCATCTAGCAGCAAATTTTATGATTTCGTTTTTTCTAACAGCCATGTAGTATTCCATTGTGAATATGTACCATAGGATTTTAAATCCAGACATCTATTCTTGGGCACCTGGATTATTTCCAGATTATGACCTTTGTGAATAGTGCTGCAGTAAATAAAAAATGTGCAGATGTCTTTTTTTGCATTGTGTTTTTGGGCCCTTGAGCTATATTCCCAGAAGTGGAATTGCTGGGTCATATGGAAACTCAATTACTGGGTTTTTTGTTTTTGTTTTTGTTTGGTTTTTGGGTCAAACCCCACAGCGCTCAGGGGTTACTCCTGGCTCTACGCTCAGAAATCGCTTCTGGTAGGCTCAGGGGACCATATGGGATGCTGGGATTCGAACCACCATCCTTCTGCATGCAAAGCAAACACCCTACCTCCATGGTATCTCTCCGGCCCCAGTTACTAATTTTTTGTTGTTGTTGTTGGTGGTGGTGGTTTTTCAGGCCACACCCATTTGATGCTCAGGGGTTACTCCTGGCTAAGCGCTCAGAAATTGCCCCTGGCTTGGGGGGACCATGTGGGACGCTGAGGGAATCAAACTGTGGTCCTTCCTTGGCTAGCGCTTGCTTGCAAGGCAGACACCTTACCTCTAGCGCCACCTTGCCAGTTACTATGCTTTTTTGAGGAATGTTCATATTGTCTTCTGAAAAGGCTGGACCAGTCGACATTTCCCCCAGCAGTGAAAGAGGGGCCCTTTTCCCCCCATCTTCCCTAACACTGGTTGTTGTTGCTCTTTTTGGTAAGGACAGTTCTCTTTGAAGTGAAGTGTTCTCATTGTTATTTTGATGTGTATTTCCATAATGATTAGTGATTTAAAGCACTTCTTTTCCCTGTCTTTTGGCCATTGGTATTTCTTCTTTGAGGATGTTTCCTTTCATATCTTCTCCCATTTTTTGATGGGGTTGGAAGTTTTTTCTTGTAAAGTTCTACCAGTACTTTATATATCTTTAATATTAGTCCTTTCTCAGATAAGTGGTGGACACATAATTTCTCCCAATCTGTGGACTGTCTATACTGTTTACCTAGAAGATTTATCATATTTTGCTGCATATCAAAGAGAGTTTTAGCAATCAGCATATTTCACTTCAAAACTTAGTTTTTCCCATTGAATATGATTGTATAATTTTTGTGCATTGCTTTATGGATAGGTGATGCATTATGTTGATTGACTTGCATATGTTAAATCATCATTGCATCCCTGGAATCAATCCCACTTTGTTAAGGTGTATGATATATTTGATGAGTTGTTGGATTCTATTTGCCAGTATTTTTGGTGAAGATCTTTGCATTTCTCTTTATCAGGGATGAATATAACTTTTTTTTTTTTTGTGGTATCTCTGTCTGCTTTTGGTATCAGGACAATGTTTGATTCATGGAAACTCTTTGGGAGTGTTTCTTTTTCTTAAACTTCCTGAAAAAAGCATGAAAAGAATTGGCAGTAGGTCTTCTTTAAATTTCTGAAAGAACTCGCTAGTGAATCCATGCCTGGGATTTTGTTTATGGGCAGACTTTTAGTTTAGTATCATTTAAATTTCTTTGATAGTTATAAGTCTATTTCATATCTTCTTGGTTCAATCTTGGGAAGTAATGGGCATCCAAGAATTTATCCATTTCCTTTATTCTCTAATTTAGCAGCATAAAGATATTTTTCTTTAATAATTTTTTATTTAAGCATCATGCTTCAGAAATGTTCATGGTTGGCTTTCAGTCATCAGAGCTTGAAGAAGCCACCTACTTCCCTTGGCTGCTGGCTCCCTCCTTCTCCATAAAAGTAAGTATTATAGCCTATTTAAATTCCTCTCTTTGCTTTATTATCACATATTCTTTAAATTTTATATTCTTCCTTCAATCTTGTAAGATTCCTTGTAATTGCTTTAGTCTTATGTGGGTAACCCAGGATAACCTAAGTGTTTAAGAATCTATCCTTTCGTTACATCTCTAATGTGCTTCTTTCCACATAATGTTATTGCATTATTTGGCTTTGATTATTAGAAAAAAAGTGCCATAACTGACTTAAAAACAGAAATTATATTTTTCTATTGGAAATTCTAAAAGTTGTAAAGTCTAAGATTAAAGCACTGGTTCTATTTGTTCTCTGAAAAGAAAGTTTTCCTTCTGGTTCTCTTCCTTCTGCTCCCTTCACCATTAGAAAGTTGTTGATTGAATTTCAGTCATAAAGTTCCAATGCCCATCCCTTCACCAGTGCACATTTCCCACTACTAATGTCCCCAGTTCCCACTCACCCCCAGAGTGCCTCAATGATAGGCATTTCCCTTCTTTCTCTCTCTTACTCACTCAATCACTCACTCACACACCCAATCTCTATCTCACCTTATGACTTTATTTAATCTATTTTTTGCTGTTTTGAGTCAACACTGGCTATGTTTAGGACGTACTTTTGGCTCTGTACTCAGGAGTCCATATATGGTTCTGAGTAGGAAAAAGGAGTTGGCTGCATGAGAGGAAAACACCATCACCACTCTACTATCTCTCCCACCTTGACTTCCTTTCATCTTAATTGCCTTCTTATTGAACCTGACTCCATATCTGAACTTGGAGGGGAAGGTAATAAAATTCAGTTCATAGCATCAACATATTTATAGGTTTTGAGCTTTAGGACATGGATTATTTAAGAGAGAAGAGAATTACAATTCACCTTTCACTTTTAACGTAGAGTTCTGAGAAAATTCAAGAGTCCACATCTAGCTCGTCAAAGATCCAAGGGAAATTCTAAAGTCAGGAGACCAAAAGGAAGCATTCAACAAAGGAGGAGGAAGCTACCTACCATCGCTGTTGTGAAAATTCAAAGTTTAATTAAGAGAGAAATTTTTTCAAGAGTTTTTTTAAGCAAAATATGGGGCCTCAACCTATAAGTCTCTTTATTAATTTCTCTGGTGAAGATCCCTCAATCACTAGGTTTTACCTCTGTTCATTGGTAAATCAGACCCATAAAAAAGAATACATAATTATTCTTTAACAAAGAAAAAACATCTTAGTTAATTTATAACATTTTTTCCCAGTCATCTTAAGGTTGTTGTCTAAGTTCATAATTTCGTAATAAAGGAGAGGCCTGATTCATAGCTTCAAAGCTATCCTTTAATCTTACAAAGTCAATTGAGTCAGAGCTTTGAGTATGGAACTATGTCAGGGCCGAAGGTTATTTCAATCTCTTATCCCAAGAGGGTGAAATCAGGCTGTTATCTCAGGTTCCTTCCAGCAACTCATAAATTTGATGGGATGAACTTGGAGTCTTGGCCTTCTGGGCACTTTTTCCTTCTTCTTGCCCATGTTTCTTCACATTAAGGATTATTATTTAATTGGCCCTAGTCTCTGAAGTGGCCCTGACAAGCAATCCAGGGAGGAGACATTTCCAAAAGAACCTAACTGTCTTTTCTTATTATCACTTTGTCCTCACCTACCTGCTATAGAATTCCAAGTGCCATCAGATGAGATTATTTCTAGAAAAGGGTGATTAGCTGGATATCACTGTTGCTGACAGATCAAGGCAATGATGGTAGATACAACTTCTCGTTGGATTTAGCAGAGTGGAGACCAGTCCCTTTATTATTTATAATCTGAGCTTTATGCCTTTGATCTCTTTTCAGTGTCCTTATTTCTGCATTTGTGCTTCTGAATAAATGACCTTCACCAAATGTCATGATCTATGCTGGGAAACCCAAATCAGCACATATATAGGCTCGAATTTTTGCAGAAGAGGAAATAGGAAAAGCTACGAATGATAGGAATAGATGCTTTTATAACCAGAGAAATGAAAACTGTATAGGAAATTAATACTTCTTGTCCCCAAAGTGGGAAGGAAACACTTTAAGTTTGATTTAAAAGTTGTCTTGTTGTGGGGCCCGGGAGATAGCATGGAGGTAAGGCGTTTGCCTTTCATGCAAAAGGTCATCGGTTCAAATCCTGGTGCCCCATATGGTCCCCCATGCCTGCCGGGAGCAATTTCTGAGCATGGAGCCAGGAGTAACCCCTGAGCACTGCCGGTGTGACCCAAAAACCAAACCAAACAAAGCAAAACAAACTTGTCTTGTATATAGAAATGCATTAGTTGCTCTCTTTCTCCTTATTTAGACTTATTCTCTGCTTTCATATCTAATAATTTAACATTACTATGAGGGAAATAGAAAGCCTGCCTAGAGTACAGGTGGGTGCGGGGTGGGGAGGAGGGATATTTGGGACATTGGTGATGGGAATGTTGCACTGGTGATGGGGAGTGTCCTCTTATATGACTGAAACCCAACCACAACCATGTTTGTAACCAAGGTGTTTAAATAAAAAATATTATTAGAAAATAAATATTTATTACTGATTACAAAAAAAAACACAAACAAATATGTACCTTAAATATTATTGTGAAAGACTCATAATTCACTTTGGTCACAATAAAAATTATTAAAAAAAAACATTATCTATTTGTCTATTATCTCCTCTAACTGAAATAAGGAAAATGATATAACTGTTAATGTTCACATTGTATGCCTACTTCTAGTAGCATATAGCATAGAGTTGGCATCTAATAAATAATTTGTGAATAAGGTAATAAGTAGATACGTAAGTTGAGAACTAAATTTTTTATAAGAACATATTATTGTTGTTTTGGGGTCACAACTAATAGTGCTCAGGGCTTATTCCTGGCTCTACACTCAGGAATCATTTCTGAATGCTTTGGGGTGTTCCATATGTAATGTTGGACATCAAGCCCAATCTTCTGTGTGCAAAGAAAGCATCTTAGCCAGTAGTTCCACTATTAAGGAACTTTTGAAGCTGAAGTGATAACATAGAGGGTAGGATGTTTGCCTTGCATGACACTGGCCCAGGCATCAATCCTTGGCATCCCATATGGTATGCCAAGTCTTTCACGAGTGATTTCTGAGTGCAGAATCAGGAGTAAGGCCTGAGCACTGCTGGATGTGGTGCAAAAATACAAAAATAAACACAAAAACCAGGACATGGAACTTTAAACAACTTCAGTGTCATTACATGAGAACATAGGAAAGTAAAATGTAGTCTAAGTATCTAAGGGTAAAAGATCTATAAGCCATTGTAAAGAATAAATATAATTTATATATATAATTCACAGAATTCATATAATTAATATATGATACATATAATTAATATGATTCATATATATTCATATCACTATGGATAAACCTTAAAAACAAATATTAAGGTATAAAAGTAATAAGCAGCATAAGGTATAGAATTGACTACTGGGGTTGGATGGAGGATCAAGGAAGAATATTTTTAGATAAAATAAACATATAAAGTTTTGTCATTTGTTCCATTTAATATAAAGATAGTATTTTAAAAATTTAAAAATAAGCATATAAATATAAAGAGAGCAAATATAAATAAGGATAAATAAAAATACAGAGAGATAGTACAGCTGATAAAGTTCTTTCCTTGCACATGAGCAAGACAGGTTGGATCCTGGGCATCCTATATGGTCCCCTGAGCAACTTCAGGGCTTCTCTGAGTACAGGCAGAAGCAATTCCTGAGGATTCTCAGGTGTGTCCTAAAAAAATAAAACAAGGGTAAATTCTTATACAATGAGTATTTTAATTCAGCTATATGAGAAAAAAATAAAAGAGTTGTCTATGAAGTATTTGCTTGACTAAGGGATATAAAACAGGGTTTCTTAAGAGCTTGAGATGGTATGAATGGGACCAGAGCAGAATAGAAAAGCAGTGGGACATTCATGTCTTTAAGGGATCCAACCTAAAACATAAGAATAAATACATTTTCTTTGTGTACAATACAGCTCTTCTTACTAAAAATTAGAATGTCATGCATGGGATGTGGGAGACAGCTCAGAATCAAAAGCACGTGGCTTGAATAAATCATCCCTGAGTTCAATCCCTAACAGTTCAAAACTTGTTTTGAGCAATATCCCATCATTGGATCTTTTTTTTTTTGGGGGGGGGGGGTTGGGGTCACACCCAGCAGCGTCAGGAGTTACTCCTAGCTCTATGTTCAGAAATTGCTCCTGGCAGGTTCGGGGACTATATGTGATGCTGGGATTTGAACCACTGTCCTTCTGCATGCAAGGCAAATGCCCTATCTCCATGTTGTCTCTCTGGCCCCCCATCATTGGATTTTAGCTTAAACTTAGCTTAAACTTTCTCATCCTGGTTAGCTAGGTGCTGCAAAAGAAACCCTAGTTCCTCTGAGCCCATCTTATGGGCACTTCCCAAGTAATTCATGAAATAGAAGCCCTAGGCCTCTTATGGAACCCCCAAAATGTTATACAAAAAGTAGACTTAGTATTTCATAAGCTTGAATAATAATTTTGAAAGAAAATTGAAAGAATAAACAGATGCCCTTTGCAAGGTAATTAATCTTTTATCTGGAAAAGCAGAAGTGATTTCAAAATCATCTAATTGACAGATATAACTGAGACAGATATAACTGACAATCCAGTCCCTTGATGCATTATTATATCAAAATGTTAAAGTCTGTGTTTGTGGATAAGGAATGTGTTATCTTTAGGTAGGCTTTAGAAGTCAGAATAAATATACATTTTCACTGGAAGATTAAAGTTGTAAATCGAGAAAATTTATCTCCAGGCAGAGGTTGCTCAAGGTGTAGCAATTTTTATGAATATTTATATATTAAGATGAAACACACTTTATTTGCCTTATTTAGCAACTTATTTGAATCCCTTATATATCCTTTTATTTATAGGATATAACTGCACTGCTACAGAATGATGGTAATATCTGATATCAAGGTAGTCTTCCATGTTTTAATGCAGAAATACTTACAAAATAAATGTTTTTTTAGATGGTCATGTCTAGCACATTACTACAAAGTTGTTATTCCATAGTTGCACATATTCCTGCTAAATGTACAAATAATGCTATACCTAGATAGTGGATTGTCAATAAAAATGTGTAGAATTAATAAACAAATTTAGTGTATTCTGTTTTTAAATGTATGACTATTATCCACATAATTTGTTAGGACACTCTCACTTTAGTATATCTTTGGACTTTAATTATCATGTCTTGGTGAACAAATACAAAGATATACAACAGGAGAAGAGGAAGTGCTAGGCATTTAAAGGAAATCTCAATCCAGTCCTTGGTAATGTTAATATTCATTCAGGTGATCTGTAAATATTAGGGCCTGTTAATCATTTAACTGCTCCAAGCCTTGCTCAAATGAAAGAATTGCACTGTGTTTTGCTTATGGGTTTCTTAGGGTTTAGTAAATGTCCTTTAAATAAATTGGGGCAACCTAAAGTCAAGCAAATTAGATGACTGCTGTCTTCATCTCCCTTTTGCATTTCTCAGAACCTTTGTGCAACTTGTATTAACATATATGACATAATACATGAATAAAGCATTTCCCAGTTTTTTGGATAACAGTCTTTTCCCCCTAGTTATTGGGGAGCACCCGCAAGTCTACTCTCACACCTCTGAGTTTTGTCCTCCATCAAACTGAAGTTCCCTCAAGTCTAGAAGATCAGTAGGTGGTATGTGCCTTTCACAGGTATTTATTTGGCTAAATTGCAGAATGGAGATTGTGAATATCCTCACAAGGACTGTGGTGTTTTTCTTTGTCTATACATTGGAATAATATGGGGAGATAGTTTTATTACTGCGGCTGCATCCACAGATATTACCAAAGACACTAGTTGTTCTGGGTGTCATCAGAAAGAACTTTTTTAGAAGCTACTTACTAATATGTAGTCTTCATTGAGAACTACTGGGCTAGGAGAAGTTTCCTTCTCTGGGAAAGCGATATCCAGGGTTAGAAATACATAGGGCCATAGATGGCGAAAGGAGAAAAGAGGATGATTAAAACCAAGAAACCTAATAAATGATAACTTTGTACATAAATTTTCTTAAAACCCCCAAATAGAGAACTCTAGTCTAGACTAAGAATACACCCAAAGCAAAATTAAAACCTCCCAAACAAAAACCAAGTAGTTAGGATTGATTTGATGGAAACAAACCATAATAGCTGGAGGGTTTGCAACATTAGCATCACAGAAGATACTTCCCTTTGGCAGAGCTCTCATTGTTAGAATGAAATACTTTATTTTTGTTTTAGGGTCACATCTAGTAGTATTCAGGGGTTACTTCTGGCTCAGCACTCAGAAATCACTCCTGGCAGTGCTTCGGGGACCAAATAGAATGAGAGATCAACCCTGGATTGACTACATGCAATGCAAATGCATGGCCTGTTTTACTATCATTCTGGTCCCAGAGGAAAATAGATTAATATCAGCTAATTGTTTCATGAGAAATTTTGCTTATGTTTTTCCCCAATGGAGCCAGTGTGCACATTTTTCTTCAACTTCCCGCTGTAGTGATGTTTATGGTCCACAGAATTCTTTTAATTCATATAGTAACTTCTACTGGAACTTGTTTGGGAAAAAGATGAAGCTAGGAGCAAGAAGATTACAGTTTCACTAATGGGCAAGAGGCAATTAAATTATCAAATCTGCATCCTTAAGAGACTCTCAAATTTCACCTAGACTGGCACTGCCCCAAGTGAATACATATGGTGGGGAGAACATGATATCATTCTAAACTAAACATAAGCTAAACTGGGCAAAACTTAGTATATGTTCCTTATTGCCTGATGTTGTGTTTACTCCAGAATATTTTCGTGCAACAATTGCCCACTCTGACATACATGATATATTAATTGATAAAATTAATATTGGTAATTTTAATTGATCATGTTGCAATTTCATGATGAGTTTGGACACAACCTCAGAATGTTTAATAATGCAGAATTCCTAATATCTACCACCAAATGATTACAGTTAGCAATTATCATTCCAGGTCAGGGGTCATATTCAAAGTGATGAGGATAGTGGAATTGTGGTAGGCAAGAAGATCTCATTTATTAATTTATTGAATCATCTTATATTGAAAAGAAGTCTGTATGGGGCCCGGGAAATAGCATGGAGGTAAGGCGTTTGCCTTTCATGCAAAAGGTCATTGGTTTGAATCCCGGTGCCCCATATGGTCCCCCGTGCCTGCCAGGAGCAATTCCAAAAACCAAAAAAAAAAAAAAAAAAAAAAAAAGAAGTCTGTGCCTGCAGTTGGTACAAGGAGATAATGGTTTCTAATACAGTCAAGGAACCTAAAAATGAAACAAAAGGAAATATTAGTACAAATTGTATTTTACTGAGAGGATTTAGACAGCTAATAATTAACATTTTTTCTTCCTATCCTCCTTGTTTTAAAAACTGTAAAAAAAAAGGCACAGAAATCAAGGAGATGGAGATAAAACTTATAATCTTTGTTGACTAGAAGACAGTGGGTTAGGTATACAGCCTTTGGGTTAAGGTTAAGGTTCTTAAGGTTCTTCCCATGTTGGACTTACCATCCTGCTCCCTGAAAACTTCAGATCACAACCCATCCTGTCCCATGAAGCATGCCTTAGAGGTAAGCAAGAGTCCATGCCTACAACCTCTTCAAGTAGAAAAGTAGAGTTATGTATGGTTAATTCATTCACCCAAATCCATAAATCCTATGGATGCCCTCATTTGGAAATCCCAACTTTGAGAGGAAAGTAAAGTCTTCAATGAAGAATTTTAGGATTACAATATGAACATCAGAAAGCCTGAGTAGGACCTTAACAGGAGTTCCCTAGTAGTTCAGCTTCAGATCAAACTTTTTTCCTTTGAAGACTAGATCATTCAGGGTTCGATGTTAAGGAAGATTTGTAGGGCCAGGGAGAGGCTCTAAAGGCCCATGCACATGAGGTAGTCCTCACTTTGATCCTTGGCACTGCAGGGTTCCCTCCTTTCCAGCATCTCTGAGAGGCTACTGGGTGTGGACCTCATCCCTGCAAAATAGAAATTGAGTGTTTTAGCCAATGGAATGGCAAAATATTGAAGAGTTTAATCATAGAAGCAAAATGTTTTTCCTTTTTCAAAAGAAAAGTTTTGAATATTTCAAAATTTTCAAAAGCAAAGAGAACTGGAGGCGGACAAGAAGTAAGATTGCCAGAATTAGCAAATAAAAATACAGAATGCCAGTTAAATTTAAAATTCAAATGAACAAAAGCCAAGCATGTCTTCAATGGTATAACTTCTAATTATTTTCATCATTTAATGAAGTGATTATTTATCTGTTCACCCAAGTTTGGACATTCAACACATGATTTGCAACCTAACAAGAGGAAAAGAAACAGAGAAACCAAGTAGGAATTTATGGCAGAGATTGTGGAGAAGAGGAAGCGAAACAGGGTAGAGGTCAGTCCTGTTTGGGAAGTAGACTCAATGGTGGATTGATGGGATGGGTGACAGAAATCATCTGAACTTATTTTGAATTACTCAAATCGTGGATCAATCTTTTCTGGAAAAAGATACCAGCACAAGGCTGGAGAGATAGCACAGCAGTAAGGGTTTTGCCTTGCATGCAGCTGATCCAAGAAGGACTGTGGTTCAAATCCTGGCATGCCATAAGATCCCTCATGCCTGCCAGGAGTAACCCCTGAGGGCTGCCGGATGTGACCCAAAAACAAACAAACAAACAAAAAGACATCAGTGTAACTAGTGCTAAAGAGTGGAAGCAACATTCATTTTATCATTTGAATCCTATTACTGTAATTAAGAAGCTGTACATTTTATGTAACCACCCATTTTATTAACAAGTTTACCATCCTATTGACTAACTTCATTATATCTGCTGTTGAAGCTGAGACAAAGGGAAAAGGTTTTGTGCACTAACAGATAGAAGCAGTAGGAACACCATGCAAAACTGCCATTTTGTGTCTTCTAAAATATTGCATATAGCTGAGAAAATTATTCAATGCCTCAAGGCTCAAAATGCAATTAAATCAGTCAACGAGTGAGAGGAACACTGTGTTCTGTTCTTCTGTGTGACATTGGATAAGTTCCTTAAGTTGTCCTTGATTATGTCAAGTATGATATAGAATTAGCCTCTTCTGTCACATGGCTTATAAATATTAGTGAATTGCAAATATAAAAAATCTTTTAATAATTTCAGATGCAGTTATGGATAGAATGTTTGTGCTCCTGACACACCCTACTCCACTTTACATGTGAAAACCCTTATTTTCAATATGACAGTATATGGAAATTGACTCTTTGGGACATATTAAGTCACAAGGGAGAGAACCTTTGTATATATATGCATGCACAGAGAGAGACAGAGGGGAGGAAGAAGAAAGAAAGAAAGAAAGAAAGAAAGAAAGAAAGAAAGAAAGAAAGAAAGAAAGAAAGAAAGAAAGAAAGAAAGGAAGGAAGGAAGGAAGGAAGGAAGGAAGGAAGGAAGGAAGGAAGGAAGGAAAGAAGGAAGGAAGGAAGGAAGGAGGAAGGAAGGAGGAAGGAAGGAAGAAGGGGGAAGGAAGGGAGGAAGGAGAAAGGAAGGAAAGAAGGAAGGAAAGAAAAAAGAGAGAGGGAAAGAGAGAGAAAGGCATGTGTGCCTTTCTCTGAGGAGGTTGTTTCAACTGAGGAGGTTGTTGTTGACAAAACAGGAGAATATTTCTTACCAGAAAGCTGACATCTTGATCTCTTTCAAGCCACAGAACTCTGAGACATATTTTTTGGCTATTCCTGTCACCAGTCAATGGTATTTAGTAATTATGGTCCACTGATTACTATTTTTTAATTTAAATTTAAGTTTTTTTGTTTTTTTTTTTGGGGGGGGGGACACTTGGCAGTGCTAATTACTTCTGGCAGTGCTTGGGAGACCATCTGGGATGCTGGGAATTGAACTCTGGTCACTTGCAGGGCAAGAGTTCTACCGCTGTACTCTTTCTCCATTCCCAAGTACTATTATATTTTTAAAAACTAAGTAAAACCAAGCAAGGTTTTTAATAGCAAAACAAAATCTCTCTGTGACTATCTTTAGACCACCCCTGGCATATTGTCAGATTTGGGGGTTAATTATACTAAAGGCATTTTGTGGTCTCTCTCTTGCTGACTCCCAGTTACTGTCATTCAGGGCATCCTTGAAAAAGTGATGTCACAAAAGATCTAATGAATGAAGAAAAGCCAGGGGATCTTGGTTGCTAGGAAACCAGTGAATAGTCTAGTTATACAGGCAATAGGTGTTTGGGGGCTCTGTGGATTATATTGACACTTGTATTGAACATTTGGGGCATTTTGTCCACTAGAAAACTGAAGTCTCCAGACCTCCAGTCTATGACTCTGATGTCATATGTAAAAGAACTTGTACTTTCTGCACTTTCTCTTGCCTTCTCAATATATCACCATACTCAAATAGTAAGGATTAGTCTGAGTTCCTAAATTTCCATTAATATGACATTCATGGATTTTTCTAACTACTTTTTCAGAGGCATGCTACTTCTAGAAAATATATCCTCATGTTTTTATTCTCATATTCACAATATGCTTTTAAAAGAATGGTAATTTTTCTTTTTGGGGGTTGGGGGGAACACCTGGCGGCACTCGGGCTATTCCTGGCTCTACACTCAGATATTGCTCTTGGCAGGCTCTGGGGACCATATGGGATACTGGGAATTAAAGCCGGTTTCGTCCCAGGTTTGTTCTGGCTTGGCAGCATGCAAGGCAAACACCCTACCTCTGTGCTAGCACTCTGGCCCCAAGAATGGTAATTTTTCTTTATTTAATGAGCATTATGTTTGCTTTCTCAGGATTGTCTCTTAGAATAATTTATAGCCACGTTTGCAATCAGTTAATAATTAATTGTGTTCAACAATGAAGAAACAGCAATTGAGCTCTTTAGCTTCTCTCTTGTGATTTAAGTTTTTGTTTAAAAAATCTGTTTGAGGATTGGGAATGTGGCAGAATTTACATTTCTTAATTGTGTGAGACCCTACTTTTGGTTCCTGCCATTGCATGACCTTCAGCCATGCCAGAAGCAGCCATTCTGTGACCCCTATAAATTACCTTGCTCAAGCATCATGAGAATTGACTCAGGTTTGGCCCCCACAAGAACAAAATTGTCCTCTTGATGGTACCTAGCATAATATTCTGAAAGTTCACCTTTCACGTATTTAAACATATGGTGTTATTTTTTTTGGCAAGAAAAATATGTATTGGGAAGTATTTTTTACTCGTTTATGAAAATGTATCCAACAAATAACAAAAATGTTACTTTAGTATATCTGCAATTAAAAATTTATTCAGAAAAGGATCTGAATGTGAGAGAAAGAATTCGCAAAGAGGCATCAGCTAAACTTCCCTTGAAACATTCACCTTACAAGACAGTGGGCTGTATTTTGCCAAAACAAAAGCAAAAACAAAATAGTTGTTTTCAACAAGAATATAGAACCTCTTGCACCTTTTCAAGGTTTGCATGCTTTGTACCTCAATGATTGTTAAGGGTACAGTCTGCTCTGATAGCTTTTTACTTCATACCAATAGAGCTACACCCAGCTCTGTGCTCAGAGTTGCTTCTAGCAGTTCTCAGAGAACCATGTGGATGGAACATGGATTCCAGTGTAGGCCTCCTGATTGAAAAGGCTTAGCATGCCTTTTATTTTCTCTCTGGTTCAGAAATTACATCCTGTTGAGGCCTTAGGAAGAAGAGGACTATATTACCACACAAACACAGGATCTGCAAGAATTGTATTATTATTGCATTGTATTACTAAGAATATCTTTTCAATTAAAAAAAGCAGTTTGTGGTCACAATGGGGAGTTTGGAAAATATAAAGTGGTATAAAGAACTTAGTTCAAATGACCCAAATTCCACTGTACAGAAATGATTATTATTGTTTCTATTTTCCTTCTTGTCATTTTTTTTCAATCTACATTTAAACATTTAAAAATTAAATTGAATTACTGGAGTGATAATACATACACTAGGTTCATCATTTGCCTTGTACACAGCAGACTTGTTCAATGCTCAGCACCACTTATGGTTTCTCTAGCACCACAGGAGTGATTCCTAATTTCAGAGCCAGGAGTAAGTCTGCTAGGTGTAGTTCAAAACACAAAAGAAGAAAAATTTAAATTGAAGTTACCCATTTAAATTTACTTTTTTCACATTAAAGCATGTATATTTTCCGGGGCCGGGCGGTGGCGCTGGAGGTAAGGTGCCTGTGCTAACCTAGGACAGACCTCAGTTCGATCCCCGGTTCCCCATATGGTCCCCCGTGCCTGCCAGGAGCGACTTCTGAGCGCATAGCCAGGAGTAACCCCTGAGCATCACCAGGTGTGGCCCAAAAACCAAAAAAAAAAAAAAAGCATGTATATTTTCCAATGACAACACTTTGCAATAAAATACATATAATCTAAAATGCACCACTGTTGTGTATGTAAACATTTCAATGGGATTATTATGTTACTGACCCTACCCTCATGGGTGATTGTGCCCTACCCTAGGGTGGTACCTGGCATTCTGCTCCCACCCAAGGGTGGTACCTGATTCTGCTCCCACCATTGGGTGGTACCTGATTCTGGGAATAAAAGCAAAGGTCTGTGGAAGGCAGAGGCTTTTTGGCTTTTGCTCTCAGTCCTGTCCTCCGAATAAAGCTGATATTTCAACAAGCCTTACTGCCTGCTAGCCTTTTACCCGCCGCATTCACCTCAGAACCGCCAGCTGAACAGGGTGACAGACGCGTGGTACGAGTTGGAGGAGAAAGACTTCATCCTCCATCCCTCCATCAGTCAGCCCCATCAAGGGCAGTATTGCAACACACCATTTTAGAGTTTATTTGTCAAAGTTATCAAGTATGTTTAATATGTTGTATGTGATAGTACAGTGAGTGGGGCACTTGCTTTTTATGTGGCTGAAATAGTTGGGATCCTCATACCCTATATGGTCCCCAAGCACCATCAAAAGTGACTCTTATTTTTTTATTTGTGTCATACCCAGAGATGCTCAGAGATCACTCCTGGCAGGCTCAGGGTACCATATAGGATGCCAAGGTACACATGAAAGCTAAACACCATACCTGCTGTGCTCTTGCTCTGGCCTCAGTAATTCTTGAATCCAGAGCCAGGAATAATTCCTGAGCACCACTGGATGTGGCCAAAAAAACTAGACAGACAGACAGATAGATAGATAGATAATAGATTTATAGATATTCATCATCCCTAAAAATATCCCTGTGTTCAGTAAGCACATACTTCCTGAAGTCCTGTATCCCGTAATCACTCATTTGATTTATGTGAATTTGTCTATTCCAAATTTTTTTTTTTGGTTTTTGGGTCACACCCGGCAGTGCTCAGGGGTTACTCCTGGCTCCATGCTCAGAAATTGCTCCTGGCAGGCACGAGAGACCATATGGGGCACCGGGATTCGAACCGATGACCTTTTGCATGAAAGGCAAATGCCTTACCTCCATGCTATCTCCCGGGCCCCTATTCCAAATTTTTTATACATGTTTTTTTCAACAGTATTTCATGTACATAAAATCTGATTTATGTTGTAGCCTGAATCGCTAC
This sequence comes from Crocidura indochinensis, assembly GCA_004027635.1. NCBI lineage: Eukaryota > Metazoa > Chordata > Mammalia > Eulipotyphla > Soricidae > Crocidura > Crocidura indochinensis. The sequence continues at coordinate 17,675 of PVKC010002612.1, forward strand.
ATTATTCTCTTCAAGTTGATTTATTTCATGGTTATCAGCTAATAAACATTTCATCTATTTCTATCTTTTTTTATAAAAGCATTGATATGCACATTTTTGTATTATTTGAAGAGTTTTAAAGTTTTAGCTCTTTTACTTAACTTTTAGTTATTTTTGTTAACTTCGGTGTGATGTAGGTCAATGTATTCTTTTTACTGTGGAATTTTAGTCCTCCAGAATAATTTGTAAGGTATTATCTTTATTTTAAAAAAAGGATGACTTTAGTGGCTATAAAATATTATAATATTCCACAGTACATCACAACTTGTTATTCATTTCTTTCTGCCTTTGCAGTATTGTTAGCTATGTGTATAATCCACTCCTTATCCAGGCCTTTCTTTAAGTGGCCTCACTGCTCAAATAAACTAAGACTTAGTCAAGATCTCAGGTTCATCTCCTTTGAATATGCATCCATTAGATATTTTCTTTGGAAGTTTGACGTTGGGGCATACCAAGATTGTGGCAGATTTGTTGAAATGAATTTTAAGGAGAAATCAACTCTAAAGGCTATGGTTATTATGATGAAAACAAAAGAAAAAATAATACAGACAATTAAAAAGTAAACACTTAGAGAAGTGAAGAGGTTTTGGATTGCCACTTCTCATGAAGCTCCTAAGACTGTTCTTTTGCTTTGATTTTACGTTTTCTGCTAGGATTAGATGATTTTTATTACTTTGCAAACAAATTTTCCCTGGATAAGATAGAATTTGCATAGATTATGAATCTTGGTTGCAGAGGCAGAAACTTCATTTTACTATGTTAAGTCAAAAAGAATGTTTTTTTTTTATTTTTGATTTTTGGGTCACATCCAGCAGCACTCAGGGGTTATTCCTGGCTCTACATTCAGAAATCGCTACTGGCAGGCTCAGGGACCATATGGGATGCCAGGATTCGAACTACCGTCCTTCTGCATGCAAGGCAAATACCCTACCTCCATGCTATCTCTCCAGCCCCCAAAACGGATTCTTATGGGCTGGAGAGAAAGTCAAGGTGTGAGATACTTGCTTTGCATGCAGATAACCCAGATTTGGTTACCAGAACTGCATACAATTCCTCAAATAATGCCACGTGAGTACAGGGCCAGGTGTAATTTCTGTACAGTGTGGGATATTTCCCACTTTCCTTCCAAAAATGACTCTTATTGACTCATATTCATCTAAAGTCTAAGGAATTCAGTGTCCAAAATTGCTAGAACCAGAGCCATAGTACCGTAGAGAGGGTCTTTGCCTTGCATGCAGCCCACCCTAGTTCAATCTCTGATGTTCCATATTGTCCTCCATCCCACCAGGAGTGATCCATGAGCACAGTGCCATAAGTAAGCCCTGAGCACTGTCAAGTATGTTTCCAAAACAAAAAACAAACAAAAGCAACAGAGATTAAAATCATCATCTACCAGATGCTCTTCATCTTTTCACTTTGCTTCTTGCACTATTCACTTAACTGCCAGCTTCTTAAAAACACAGCTTCATCATTCTACTAACAGTTTCTAAAGAAAGAAAGGAGAGAGGGTGGAGAGAGAGAAAGAGGGAGATATTTCATGTAGCTTCTGCACAATTCTGAAAATCATTTGGATTGTGATCATATTATATGATTCATGGGCCATCCCTGAATTAATTGCAGGGAGTTTTGGTGCTGGGTCTGAGACATCTGTCTATTCCTGAGGTAGAGAAAAACCTCACTAGAATCATCTTGACTGGAAATGTTGAAAATTCTGGGTTGAGTTATGAAAGAAAAATAGTAGTTTATGCTGAATAGCCAGAAAAACACCACAAATTCAGTAAAGGAATTTAAATGAGTTATAGCATCATACTTATTTATACCTTTGTGAATATAAGTACTGAGCTCTATCACTATTTCTTTAAGATGCTGTATTTAGCTCTGTTGAAAAAATCTCAGAAATTAGTGGTTAAAAGCAACCATGACTTATTTCTCACTTTTCGATGGCTCAGTTGTGAAGTTTTGTTCTATGTGATAACAGCTTCTGTCATTCTCATAGTTGCATATAGCTGGGAACTTGGCTGAATGCATCATCAAATACATTCTTATCCTCCAGGGCCTCTCTATATGATAAAATGAATCTTTTATTATTCAATGTGGAGTCTCACTTTTTTAGAATATGGCAGATTGGTTCTAAGAAGGGTATAAAGGAAACCAGCATATAAACCTCCTAAGAGATTTGTATGTCCAAGTTCGTTACTTCTGCTTCATTCTCTTAGTCAAAGAAAATCACAGAGCCAGCCCAGATTTGAGTTATAAAAATATACTCCTAGAAATAGGAATCCTAGGTGAGAGAGCATAGTTAAGGTTCATGATGAGAATTATTATATTGTCTTCCAGGAAGGTTCTACCAATATTGAACTCCATGGCAGTGTATAAGAATTTGTATTTCATCATGCATATGTCAACACTTAAATAAATTCATAGGTTTAAAAGTGACATTTGATTGTACATTTACCAATAGAGAATGCTTTCATTTTTAATATTTATTGGTCATCAAATAATTTAATATATAACATACATAAATGATTTATGACATAAATAATAAAATATAACATGTTATTAAATGTACCATATTATATCATAAACATGTTATTAATCATTACAAAATAACACATATGCATGTATCACTATTGGAGGGTTTGGGTTTTGTTCAGTGAAAAGTCTATAAAATATCCTTTGTGATTCTATTTTCTTTGCTCTCTTGAAATAATTAATTATATTGACTTTATGTTTCTATTCCCTCAGCCTAATTTTTCAACTCTATTGAAGTATAGAAAACAATAAAACTGTAAGGTAAATATACCAAGTGAATATTTGCCAAACCTTGTATATAGATGGTAAAATTATTCTGTTTTTTGGTTTTTGGGTCACACCCGGCAGTGCTCAGGGGTTACTCCTGGCTCCATGCTCAGAAATTGCTCCTGGCAGGCACGGGGGACCATATGGGGCACCAGGATTTGAACCGATGACCTTCTGCATGAAAGGCAAACGTCTTACCTCCATGCTATCTCCTGGGCCCCAAATTATTCTCTTTTAATAGTACATCCATTATCTCTTTTAATTAGCTTTTTTTTTCCAATAAATGAGCCTTGAAATTTTTATCTTTTGTAATAGTTCTGGGATAATCTACATACAAGTTGATGGACTTATGGTAAACATAGGACTAGAATGAAAGTTTGGAAAATAGTCATATAGGTTGATAGACTTAAAACATCCAAGTATGGCTATACTTGTATCAGACCAAATAGTGTTCAAGTTAAAGTTATTAGAGATTAGGGATGAACATTACATATTGGTTAAGAAATTAATAGATCAAGAAGACTTAACTCTAATCAACATATATGTATCCCAATAGGGGGTGTTTGGTAATTGATCATGCCAATAGATGCAAAGAAATCTTTTGACAAGATTCAGATATTGAGTTATCTTCTAGGTAACCTATTTCTTATTTTAAAATGATAATTTTTAAATAAATAAATCTCTTTAGGGGGCTGGAGAGATGAAATGGCAGGTAAAATATGTGCCTTGCATGTGGCTGAACTGGGTTCAGTCCCAGAATTCCATATGATCCCTCAAGTCCACCAAGAGTGATACCCAAACATAGAGTCAGGAGTAAGTCTTGAGTACAGTGGCTGTGGCCTCTTCTCACACACAATACTTCTTTTATTTTATTTCTTTGAGGGGGGGCACACCCAGTGTCCTTCAGGGATTACTTCTTCCTCTGCAGTCAGAAATACCTCCTGGCAGGTTTGGGGTATGACCATATGAGATGCCAAGGATCAAATTCAGGTTGGCCACATGAAAGGCAAATGCCCTATCCTTTTAAGTCCAGGATTAAATCATTTAAAATCACTCTGGCCACAATATTTCTAATCGTAGAAATATTCGACTTTTCAATAAATATTTGTATCCAGTGAACTTTCTCAAATTTTAAATTAACTAATATTTTTGCACAGATAATCTGGGATGGCATGTAATTATATCAACTGTGAATAATGTCTTTATTTTTATTTTTATTCATTTAATTTCTTTTTCTTAAACTGGGCCACACCTGGTGGCGCTCAGGCTCTGTGCTCAGAAATTATTCAGGGCATGTCAAGAATTGAACCCAAGTCGGCCCTGTGCAAGGCAAATAAATGCCTTGTCCGCTGTGCTATCGCTCCAGCCCTGATGTTTTTTTTTTAAATTACAGCTTACCTTTATTCTTTAAAATTTCTCCTTGTCTTGACTAAGAACTCCAGTACAAGCACGTTCTAGCCTAGGACGGACCGTGGTTTGATCCCCTGGCATTCCATATGGTCCCCCTCAAGCCAGGAGCGATTTCTGAGTGTATAACCAAGAGTAACCCCTCAGCATAAACAGGTGTGACACTCCCCCCAAATGAAATATTTCCTCTTTTTGGTTGTTCTGGGATATTTCATATAAAAATAAAATTTCTGTTCCTAAATAATTGCTAGAAATAATTAATAAGACCTACAGTTCTAGTATGATTGGTTGTAAAATTCAAAACCTATGATTCAACTTATTAATAATGTTTGCATTATATACTGTAATTACTTTCTTTTTCCTGGGTATTATTATTTATTTAAATGTTATTTTTATAACTTTATTAAATTTTAATAAGTCATATATTTCCTTTGACTTAAAATTTATTGTCAATCCTTTATAATTTTTTTTAACTTTAATATCAGGAGTACTTGAAGTTATTTAGTTTTATTCTTTAAATTTGTTTTCTCTTATTTTTTTCTAGATACTTTCCCCTTACTTTCTTAATAACTTTTTTAAATTTTTATCTAGCTGGTTCTTTTTATTACTTTTTAAATTATATCTAGACCAAGGTTTAGAGTCATGTTCTACCACAATTAAGATATGGAGTTATGGGGCCCAGAGAGATAGCACAGCGGTGTTTGCCTTGCAAGCAGCTGATCCAGGACCAAAGGTGGTTGGTTCGAATCCCGGTGTCCCATATGGTCCCCTGTGCCTGCCAGGAGCTATTTCTGAGCAGATAGCCAGGAGTATATCCTGAGCACCGCCGGTGTGGCCCAAAAACCAAAAAAAAAAAAAAAGATATAAAGTTATTATAGAACATAAAAATTCTTCATGCCATGAGTTCCTGTTAGGAGTTTATAGTCGAATCTCTTCCACCTCTGTCTTCTGATTTTATTATTCATCTATTCTCTTTGCTTATAATTTTGCCTGCTTTAGAATTTAATTTAATTTAGCTTTTTGAGATTGGCTATTGCTTAATTTTTTGCTCTATATTACTAGTTGTTTATGTTTCTAATATTCTATTGTTATAATATATTATAATTATAATATTATATATAATTATAATATTGTATTATAATATTATTATAATATTCTAATATTCTATTCTTATATCAATTTATAAAAGCAATATGCACTCATGATGACAGTTTAAGTGAGGTTATAAACAACTTAGTTTCTTAAAAAAATCTCAGTTTCTTAAAGATTTCTAGGGGTGTTCTCTCTATGTAAGAATATATACTCCTTTTTTTATATCTAATATCATAAATGAATATCTGCTCATTATTTATGGGCCAAGATGGCTGGCTACAAGAATATCTCTTTTCTATTTCTCCTTTTATATTTTAGCCTATGAATGAGGCCTCCCAGAAAGAAGTCTGAATTTCTATCTCCATTATGAAAATACTTGTCCCTATAACAAAATTCTGCTCAAAAAATTGTAAGCATGAGTGCTATGTAGCACATTTGATTGTTGCCCTTAAAACACAAGAACTCTTTTTTTTCTCTACTTACTGAAACTTTATTTTTTTTATATTTTTTATTTAAACACCTTGGTTACAAACATGATTGTGGTTGGGTTTCAGTCGTATAAGATGACACCCTCCATCACCAATGTAACATTCCCATCACCAATGACCCAAATATCCATCCTCCCTTTCCCGCCCCCACCTGTACTCTAGACAGGCTTTCTATTTCCCTCATATATTCTCATTGTTAGGATAGTTCGCAATGTAGTTATTTGATTTCACTTCTCTTTTGTCCTAAAACCAAGCAGGCAGATATTGTGCTTGGAGATAGAATTTCTTTCTTGGGCTATGAAACAAGGGTCATATTGGTTGGAGTTCTGATCTGGGAGACTCTAATATCCCTAAAAACGTAATGGGGTAGAGCTGTTTCATTAGTTAATGCTTAGACTGCTCCATGAGAAAGAAACAGTAATTCAATAAAATATAAGCACTAATTCTAATTTTTTAATGCTGTTTCAGGGATTTTTTTGGGGGGGGAAATACAGGGAGGTGGGGCCATCACACCAATGCTCAAGGATAATTCCTGGCTCTGCACTCTGGACTTATTTCTGGCAGTTCCCTGGGGAGACCATCTGGGGTTCCAGAGATGGAACCCACATCAGCCACATGCAAGACAAGTGTCCTAGCTACTATATTATCTCTCCAGTCCCCCAAATTCAAATTTTAGATATAGATATTGTCAATGTTTCTAACAGTTTGTACCATCAGAGTTGAGAACTAGCTCAAAGAGTTGAAATGCATGCTTTCCATATAGGAAAGCAAGACATGTTCCCCTAAACACCAGTGGATGTACTTCCCACCCACACCCCCTAAAAAAGTTGTACTGAACCATAGGGTCTAAAAGTTTCCTATATATTATATTGATGTATTTATTATTAATTTATTAATGTAAACACTAATGTATTTTCCAATCAAATGAAGAATATTTATAGAGATGGTTGTGTTTGGTGCTAAATTGATCATTTTAATAACAAAGGGAAGACCTTGCTATTCCTGGAAAAGGAAGGCTCAGAAACAGGTTTCTTGGGGGTTAGGTAGCTAACCATAAATTGGATTTTACAAGGAAAATGTCCTTGGACACCATCTGATAATACTTTCAGTTTATAGATAAGGACACCCCTCCCAGAGTTTCAGGGAGCCTGACCTAGAGGACTGATTCCAGCCAGACTCCATTCTAGTTGTACCTAGTCACATGACCTGGGTAAATGTAATTTCCTTCACCTCTGTTTCTTTACCTGTAAAGGAAGACAACATGTAAATTTCAGAAAAATGCAATAAGCATTAAACATGGCCTTTCAACAGCTCCCTGACAGAGGTGGTCAAATATTGATGTTCTTCACTCTTTGGTGTGTTCTGCATGATTTGATAGTACAAAATCTGTCATGTGTTTCTCCCTTTAGAAGGCATGTGCTTGTAAATGGTCATAATTGCTTGCTGAGGCACTTGACTCTTTGACTGGACTTTTAAAACTGTGAGATCATATTTCTAACTTGTAAATATACAGCATTAATTCTTACAATCTCAGCACCTGTGATTTGGAACTTGGCAGTGACAATGATAAAAAAAAAGATTTCATGGGGCCCGGGAGATAGCATGGAGGTAAGGCGTTTGCCTTTCATGCAAAAGGTCATCGGTTCGAATCCCGGTGCCCCATATGGTCCCCCGTGCCTGCCAGGAGCAATTTCTGAGCATGGAGTCAGGAGTAACCCCTGAGCACTGCCGGGTGTGACCCAAAAACCAAAAAAAAAAAAAAAAAAAAAAAAAGATTTCACCAGCAAGTGAAACCTAATGTTTGGCTAAGTTTTCTTGGTTAATTTCTGATTTCAAGGGAAAAAGTGATCTGTCTCTATTTACTTACAGTGTGGTTAGCTCAGGTCAGCAGAATACTATTAGTTACCAGAATTGACAAAAAGTGTCTTTCTCTAAAGTTTCCTGGTTTTTTTTTGAAACTTTGAGTCTTGGAGAATTCATTTAGTTGTTTTGTAGTCTGGGGTAGAGGCATTATTTATACAAGCTTAGGCTATATGATAACTTAACAAGCTGCCATAAAGTTTTAAAGTATGATATTTTTATTGCGTCTGTCAATTTCCTAAGTCCCTTGCATCAGCTCCACTATCCTCTTTAGTCATTAGCATCTCACTTGTGATCACTCCTTATACTTACAAATTATTTTATAATTTGTAAATTATAATTTTTTAAAAATTGTAACTATTTTCTATAACATCTAAGAAAGTACTTAGTAAATCATTGAATGACTAAGTGAGTGGAAAAACACTTCATGGAAACAACATGGAGGCAGGTGAGAGAAGGATGTTGGGATAATATTGGAAGGATTGGAGGGTGTGGGGCTGTAATATTTTATGTATAAAATCCAAATAATAGTTTGTAAATCATGCTGCCCAAAAGAAAATTTTTTTTTTAATTTTTTGAACCACTCCCGATGATGCTCAGGCTATGCACTCAGAAATCGCTCTTGGCTTGGGGGACCATATGGGACACCAAGAGATCATACAGTGGTCCGTCCTGGGTCAGCCACATGCAAGGCAAACACCCTACTGCTTGTGCTACCATTCTGCCCCCTGCCCCAATTTTTTTAAGAAAAGTACCAAACTATGCACCCCCATTGATCAGTTTCTTTGACCAGCGCAAATCTTGGCGCCAAAGCGTGTTTTTCTAGAATTCCAAACTCAGTAGGAAAGCTATTACCCATAACTCTAAAACATCTCTCTTCCTGATAATTGCTACTTACTCACTATTTCTCACTCCCCCATTAGCTACCTGTTTTTCCTACTTCCTAATTATTACCTGGGTTTCACTCCTTTTGTTTCTATCGAAACTAGATGAACCCCAAAACAGAAAATTCCTTTCCATCTTCTGCACCCGGTCTTTTTAAGATGCAAAATTTCAGCTAGCATCCATTGTCCTTCCTCAACTCTGGTTTCTCTACCTGTCACTTCATATGCTATTTCTAGCTTCAATCTCAGGATTCAACCCCCCTTCTTTTCTTCCTGGCTTTGCCTCACCTTGCATTCCAAAGTTTACTTTATAAGGCTGAGCTAATTTTTAATAAATTTGTCCTCGCTTCTTTTCACGTGGATCCCATACATACAACTGTGTGTTTCTACATTAATATTTCTGTTTGCAGATCTCCCTCCGTCTCGCTCTCTTCCATGAGGTATAAGGACTCGCGTAGTACAAATATTAATAGTTACAGACATTAGCCGTCTGTAACAAGTAACCCCTGAGAACTTCTGGGTGTGGCTAAATCCCCCCCCCCCCAAATTCACTTCTGCAAAGACTGAGAAGAATTCTCAAATGCAGGGAGTCATACAGATTTATAGTTAAGTAATACTTTCTTTTTTGTTTGGTTTGGTTTGGTTTTGGGGGGGGGGCACACCTGATGACGCTCAGGGTTTACTCCTGGCTCTATGCTCAGAAATTGCTCCTGACTTGGGGAGACCATATGGGACCCTGGGGGATCGAACCTCGGTCCGTCCTTACTGCTCTGTGCCACTGCTCTGTCCTTTTCATATCATTTACCACAATTGCAATTCTAACTTATTTATGTAATTATGTGCCTACAGGTATAGCATATCAATTATGTAATTATTTGTTTTGTATCCAGCTCTCTGAGTAACCACCTATAAGTCATAGGGATTAGAGAATTTGTTGCTGTTGTTCTCATTGTTTGGGGGCGAGCTGAACTTTATTCCAGGAATTTATAATAGCATTTAGCACAGGTTAGATATTTACTAAATCTCTGCTAAAAAATGAATTAACTTAAAATTTGGAACTTTCTCATTTTACAATTAATATAATAGTTTAACCAGAGTACTTAAGAATTCTGCTTTCTAGATTCCTTAATCCATTGGTTAAATAAATGATTCAATTAATGTTGAAAATATCATTGAATTGTTCTTGCTTAATTTTTTGCCTTGAGTGCAGCAAACAATGATCTACTTTTCCTTTCCTAGACAGGTCCTTAGCATGCTGGAAGTCTAACATCATATGATAACCATTAATCAGCACAGACCTAAACCACACAGGCATAATGCAAAAGAAATTGCAGACTGTGCCTGATTCTAGTACGTAGCTTGTAACATTGTTTTACACAAATGAATCCAACATTATCTTTTCAGTTATTTCTTTTTTGTTTGTTTGTTTTGTTTTTGGTACACATCCAATGATGCTCAGGGGTTACTCCTGGCTATGTGCTCAGAAATTGCTCCTGGCTTGGGGGACCATATGGGACTCCATGGTATCAAACCATGGTCCGTCCTAGGTCAGCCACATGCAAGGCAAATGCCCTACTACTGTGCCACTGCTCTGGCCCTATTTTCAGTTATTTCTTCCTCTCAAAAGTAGAGGTAAACAATTCTAACAATTCTAAACAATACCCAAACAAATCTATTGTTTTTACTTCTCTGTTGATGGAACATTTATTTTATGCAGAGATTGTCACTCTTGTTTTGAAGGAAAAAATAACTTCTAAAAAAATGTCAGTCATACTTTGGGGGTTGTGAGTGACAATTATGCCTGAGTTCAACCATTCTTTTTATAAAAATAGGACAGAGGGAAACTGACATTATTTCTTATCTTGATCTTCAAATATCAACTACTAGAATTTGTGTGAAGGAGAAAAGCTAGGAAGAAGAAAGATGATCTTTTAAATACCCTGAGATCCGGTGAGGTTCCAGGAGTTTATAGAATGCTGTGGTTTAAGGAATTTAAGTTGTTTTAGAAGTTGTGGCTTTTCCTAGAATATGTAATTTAAATGAATGAGGAAACAGGAGCTTTACATTTGTCACTGGTTTCTCAAGCTACAATATTTTGAGTAATTAATCCAAGATTTTCTTTTAGGAAGGCATTTTTCATATTTAATTAGTATATTACTTTTAATCTTTACCTCTAACTCCAAATAATCAGAGAGTGGACTTTTTATTTCCAAGCTCTTGGAATAATGTTTCTCAGTCCTTCAGAGGCACCTAAGATGATTATATTCAAGATACAGAAACCTCCTTTCCTCCAGAACTTCACTGCCCTTATTGATGTTGGCACCTCTTGCCTTTGAAACAGGGGGGAATTAGCTAAAAGTAGGAGATGAAAGGATGTGGAAAGCAAAATGTGTGATGGTGACAAACTTTCATGGGAACAGAAGCCAGTTCTATTCCCAAACTGTTCCCAAAATAATTTATCTTTTAGAGAGATTTAGTCATCAAAGTCTAAATACTAACCAAGAGTAAAAGGCTAAAATTTTAACTATTTAAAAATGCTCCTTCTCAGTGTATGCCAGCAATAGTTCCAACAGAATTGGCAGTATTAACAATTTTTGCACCTAGCACTTCTTAATAAAATGCCTATCCTAATTTTATTAGGTTTAAGGACGTCTTGAATTGATGATATCAGCAAGGTTTTTCAGACAAGGTAACTGTCAATCAAGAAATATTCTGGCTTGCTGATATTCAGAATTATATGGTCAAGTAGCAATTCAATTAATTAAATGAAGCTTCAACTCAGAGCAGAAAAAATGGCTGGGAAGTTGTTCCCAAAGTGATGACAGATGCAAATCATACTGTAGTACTGTACAGCATTTCTGTCCAGTGGGAAAATCTATTTTTGACTTGGATGCCAATGAGAAAGAGATTTTTCTGTCACACAGATGTTTAAGCGTATCTTTTCTTGCCCTATCTAAGTGGCAATTTCTAAACTAAAATGTAGGCATTGTGTTCAGAATATAGTGATTCTTGCTTATTGCTGCTCTACCTGGGAGTATAAGTCACCAGTAAGCCAGTATTTTTGTCAAGAAAAGATTAACAAGGAATTCAGACTATTACGAATATTATGATAAGGAACCAAAGAAATAAGAAAGTGACTAAGGCACCTTCTAGCTGGATCACCTGGGTTCATTTTCCAGGACTACACATGGTCCCTTGAGCACCACCAGTAGTGATCCCTGAGTGCAGAGTCATGAGTAAGTATTCTGAGCATCTCCAAGTATGGGCCCACTGCCCTCCCACCCCAGTCCAGGCCAATAAATACTATAATCAAAAGGCAATTCTGCTTAATATAGAGAAAAGATGAAGCAATCAGGACCAGTAATGAGAGGTTGGGAGGTATATAACAGGAGCACCAAAAAGAAAAAACACATCTTGGAAAATAAAGCAGAGGGGTACCTTTGAGCCCCCACTCCAAATGCAATCTTCTGCGGTCTGTCTAGTGTTAGTTGCTGCCCTCTATTGGGAGACTCACAGAGATTATGAAAAAGCACTTTATAAAGTAATGTTAGGGGCCAGGGTGATAGCACAGCGGTAGGGTGTTTGCCTTGCACGCAGCTGACTTGGAACTGAACCAGGTTAGATTCCTGGAATCCCATCCTGAGCTAGCCAGGAGCAATTTCTGAGTGCAGATCCAGGAATAACCCCTGAGTGAGATCGGATGTGGCCCCAAAACCAAAATAAAAAAAAAAGTAATGTTAGCATAGTAGGTAGCATCGAACACTTGGAATCCCTGTTCAGTCCCTGGCACAGCACATGGTCTACTGAACATTATCTAGAGTGATCCCTGAGCACAGAACCAGGAGCACTGCCAAATGTGGCCCACCCTCTCCCCAAAGACAATAGAAATGTATTTCTCTACACCTAAGTGTAGCCTGTATTCTTGTAATTTTTCTTGTAACAGCTATCTTGTTTGAATTAGAGACAGCAAGGAAACACAAGAGACCTAAACCTAACAAAACCATAAGTCTCATGATGGACTTGATAATATTGTAGGAGTTAAATTAATGAAAGGCATGTTTCCAAGGGAAAAAAAGACCAAAAAGAAGAAACTTGGACTTATTTCACTGAAGAGGCTATAGACCATTGCCATAGTTATCAAATTCACATGCTCAACCATGCATGGAAAGGTTTAGTTTGTCATTTTTAAATCCAAAGTATGAAAATCTAAAATTTCGAGAATGAGCAATGATACTTAATCAATGATACTTTTATTTTATTTTTTTCTTTATTTAAGCACCATGATTGTAGTTGGGTGTCAGTCATAAAAATAACACCCTCCTTGACCAGTGCAACCTTCCCACCACCAATGCCCCTCATCTCCCTTCTCTCCTCTTTTTGGAATTTATCCCTAACCCCTACCAGTAAGCTACTGGTAGCTAATTTTTGTGTTAGGGTCTTTCAGGAAACTGAAAAGAAAGCAACATATGTCAATTATACTACCATTAGGAGAAACCCAAAGGTTTAACAACAGAGTAGCTTCAGTATTCAGAGCCACAAGAAAGTTCCCTCCAGTCTGACCATTGTGGAACTCAGGGTTTTGTGGAGAAAACTGGAAATTGCTTATGTGGCCAGGGAAATTTTAGGCGTGCAAGAATGTGCTAGGCAATTCTTCCCACCACAGAGCTGCCCTTGTAGCTAACAAGAGGGGAAAAAAATAACACATTTTACTTTCAGGGATTTTCTCCACACCCCTCATCTTTCTCCTCTCATTTCCTTCCCTCCTTCTTTCCTTTCTTCCCTTCCTCCTTCCTTCCTTTCTTCCTTTCCTCCTTCCTTCCTTTCTTCCTTCCCTTCTTCCTTACCTCCTTCCTTCCTTCCTCTTTTCTTTCCCCCTCCCCACCCCTCTTTCCACTCATATGCATTTGAACTTTGGCATCTCATACGGTCCCCAGATCTTGCCAAGAGTAATTAATTTCTGAACAAAGAGACAGAACCCCTGAGCATCATTAGATGTGACCCCAACATTTTAAAAAAATTTTAAAAAGTAGGTGAAGGGAACACCAAACCCTGCCACTCCAGCACCCCTTCTTTTCCTTGTTTTGTTTTGATTTGTTAGTTTTTTTACTTTATTTTACTTCTCTTCTTTCCTCCACTTTTTTCTTCCCTTTTCACTCTTGTGGTTATTATTTGGTGATTTATTTTTTCTTATTAGACGGATGCATTTTTCTTTTTCTTTTTTTGGTAGTTGAGGCCAAATTTTTTTCTCTTCTTCCTTTTTTTCTTATCCTTTTTATCGCAAATGACAACAGAATAAATAATCTACAACAAGCTGTAAAGTTGCACTAGTATTCTGGGGGAAAAGGGAGGGTGATATGAGATGCATGCTGGAAATGAGGGTGGAGGGAGGACAGCACTGGGGGTGGGAGTGCCCCTCATTCGTTGTCACTATGTATCATAAATAATTCTGTGGAAAAAAAATAACTGTAGTAGAATGCCTGTCTTGAATACAGGCAGGGGATGGAAGGGGGGAGGGGGAATGTTACACTGGTGAAGGGGGGTGTTCTGTTTGTGACTGTAACCCAACTATAATCTTATTACTTAAATAAAAAAAAATATATAAAATATTTCAGAAGAAATTGTCCATCCTATTAGCCATATATTCCATTTACTGATTTATCAATTACTGAATTCTTGGTCTTCCCCAGGTATAATAATATTAGGCCAAGGTGTTACTAGGGATGAGAAGCTCTCTCCCTTGCTCTTTAGAGGTTAAATATCCAATTGAATAAGTAATTTATAATTGTTGCAATAAAAGAATCAATAGAAATATCATGAACTCTTTGTGAAGTAAATGCCCATTCATTGCATGCCTACAATGTCTCTATTCTCTAGTTTAGTTCCTTAATATTCTGAACCTTGTGGTCCCATACTTTGTCTTTGGAAAATAAAATATAAGCATCTTTCTAGTTCTAGTGCTCAGAGCTCTATTTTTTCCCTGCCCCAAGAAAAGTCCCATGACCTGGACTACATCATCAGAAACAAAAGCTTGGCCTCTAACATTATGACCTTAATTCTGTGTGCTTAGGGTCTCACAGAAAGAGTTTATTATTTCTAGTGCATTTAAGGAAATCTATTTAGCACTCCTGAAATTTTGAGTTCTTTAGGCTAACAATTCCAAATTTGGGATTCCTTTTTTTTTTTTTTGGGGGGGGGGCCACACCCAGCGGTGCTCAAGGGTTACTCCTGGCTTTCTGCTCAGAAACAGCTCCTGGCAGACTTGGGGGACCATATGGGACACCGGGATTCGAATTAACCTCCTTTGCTCCTGGAACAGCTGCTTGCAAGGCAAACACCGCTGTGCTGTCTCTCCGCATATTTGGGATTCTTATTCTACCATGAACAGTCTTCTCTGAACAAGTGTTAGTTGTCTTTTAATTAATTTAAAGTGTTGAACTCCCTAGATGAATACATATTCCAAATGTGGTTTTTCCATTTCATATTATAAAAGAATAAGTTTCCCTCTTGATTTAGATCTCGATCACTTCAATCACCTAAATCTTCCTTGGCTTTTTTTTTTTTTATGATAGTCATATGGTACTGATGATTCATACCCAGCTGACAGTCAACTAAAACTCCCAAATTTCGCATGTGTTGTTACCAATTCCTGTTCCTCATTCTGTATTTCAGTTTTCTTTAGGCCAAGGTGAAAAAAAATTCAAACTTTCTCTAATAAACTTCAGCTCACTTGAAATATTCTCACTCTAGCCTACTAAACTTGTCTTAATATTAAGTATTATCTGCTTATTAGATTTTTCTCCAAAGCCAATTAACTAGAAATTACAGGACTCCCATGTCAGTTAAAGATGTTGAATAAACTGATTTTATTTGGGGGGGCACAGTTGACTTATGTTCAGTAGCTACTCAAGTCATGGTACTGTGTGTGTGTGTGTGTGTGTGTGTGTGTGTGTGTGTGTGTGTGAAACCCAAGGATATTTTCCAGAATAGTTTGTGCTCAAGCCCTTTGAGAAATCTCTCTGACCTATGATTTTTCATCTGAAATATATGTCTACCACCAGAAAGTTTGCAAAGATTTTTCTGTTTTTTAGTTTAGGGGCATATTTATATGCCTGGACACTTGACTAAGTAGGCTTAAAAGAAGCAAAATGGCATGTAGGCCATTTTTTTGGTTTTGTTTTTGGGTCGCACCTGGTGATGCTCAGAAGTTACTCCTGGATATGTGCTCAGAAATCGCTCCTGGCTTGGGGAACCACATGAGAAGCCAGGGGATCGAACTCAGGTCTGCCCTAGGTTATCGTGTGCAAGGCAAACGCCCTATTGTTTGCAACACCACTCTGGCCCCTAGATCATTATTGAATATAACAGAATTGCAGTCTAACAGCAACTGTGGAAAGAACATTGGGGAGCAAAGGATACAATAATATCCATTATTACTGTACTTACTTTCCCCCCCTCCTTAGTTGGAAATACTTAATGTTTCCTGGCTCAAGAGAATTGTTTCCTGAGCTGTCTCCTCAAACTACAACCCCATTTATTTCCAAAAGAAAAACTAGAATGAAAACCTTGGGAAGAACTGTTTTGTATGCCAAGAGGAGGAAAATCAAGGAAGTTTAATAGGTAGAGTGAAGAACTGTTTCCCTATGGTAGTCCCAGTTTTATCACTAAAAGTGTCAGCAAATGATCAATTCTAGATCATCCACATAATACTGATATGGATGACCAAATGGTTGGTGATCCCATAAGTAAAAGAGTATTAGCATTTTGTTCTCTTTTTTCCACTCTAATGATGTGAGGTAACAGGTAGCCACAAATTCTTTGAAATGGGATCTATTTAATCCCTTCCCTTAAGCCTGGTAATTTCTGTGACTATAAAAAATTATATAGCGGTTGAATGGTATTGTACCAGTTTCTCAGTTTAGCTACAAGCACTTTTTTCTCTTAGGACATTTTGTGTTGGAGTTCATTTACTCAGAGAATTCTATCCTAGAGAGGTCCCATAAGATGTGTGCTTCTGTCAATAGTCTGAGCTAGACACAGACTTCTCCGTTATCATGGCACCAACCATGTAATGAGGCCACCTGGGGCTAAGAAGTATCTGGGGTGGATGCCAACTTTGACTTAAACAAAACACAATGAATTTTTTGCTGGCATAAATGACAGCCTATCTTCAAATAATATGATCTGTGCCATCCTGATTGACCTCAGAAAAATTCTTCTGGATGGATAGTGGGGCAAAATAGAGTAGAGGCTGGCTTTGACTCCACATTCATCCTGCCCGCATCATGCCTGCCTGCCATATTAGCATAATTCCTTCCCTATGAGCTGGCACATCTCAGTGCCACATGCTCCAAAGACTCCTCTTGATGAGATTTACATCTCTCATCCTAATCTTTGGTATTTTGCTGGCAATAGCAGACTGCACACCTGTAGGCTACAATCTTCACCAAATGAAATCTTACATAGCCTCACATTTATCTAGAATGCCAAACACTTGACTGCTCTTCTCCAATTTGGGTCCATGCTTGAAAAATCTGATTGATGAAACTATAGATTCTGAAGACAGTGTTCTAAGTGTCCCTGAGTTCTCAGTAGCTTCTCAGTATGGCCAGTTAGTTTGACTTTTGCAGTTTCCTTTACCTAAACTTTTCACTTAAACATTTTTTAGGGGTGGGGGCCGGGCGGTGGCGCTGGAGATAAGGTGCCTGCGCTAACCTAGGATGGACCACGGTTCGATCCCCGGTTCCCCATATGGTCCTCCTCATTTCTAAAACAAGTAGATTTTTTTTTTAACCACTGACTCTGCTTTTTGGAATTACTCCTGATGGTGTTCAGGGGACCACCCAGGTCACTTATGTGCAAGGCAAACACTCTACCTGTTGTGCTATTATTACAGCCCTAGAAAAATAGGTCTTAGAAACAGCAGTGTCTACTATTATAAACAGAGAATTTTATAGTGAGTGGAACAAAAGGATTTTTGCATTACTTGAAATATTTTTTTTTTTTTTGGTTTTTGGACCACACCCAGGGACGCTCAGGGGTTACTCCTGGCTATGCGCTCAGAAGTCGCCCTTGGCCTGGGGGACTATATGGGGCACGGGGGATCGAACCGTGGTCCGTCCAAGGCTAGCGCGGTAAGGCAGGCACCTTACCTCCAGCGCCACCGCCCGGCCCCACTTGAAATCTTTTTTGCTATTAATTCTCACTAATTTGCTTCTGGTTTTGTTCCTCCTTAAAGTCTAAATAGTCTTGATCAATAGGAACTAAGAAGCTGACAAAATGTTTTATTTATATTAAATTGGGGTAACAAGAGGAATGTCAGAAATATTATTTGGAAAGTCAATGCCCAGTAGTGGGTATTGACTACATCATAAAATGTTCCCTAAAATATCTCAATGTGGGAACTGTTAAGGAATGATAAGTAAAAGAACTGTGTAAGAGCATGAAGAATAGATGATGAGGGATTGATTAGTAAAAACATTCTTGCTTCAACCTCTCACTGAAGTCCTTGACATGCTTCTACAAAATTTAGGTTTCTGGGTCAAGATGAAGGAGTCACATGCAATTGTTTTCCCATTCTTGTTCCAAATCCCATAAAAATTATGACACAGAGGAAATGTGTCTCCCAACAGTGTGGAGAGTGGGAGCAGGTTTATCCTTCCTTACATGAGAGTTATTAATGAGTGTCTAGATGGCAGACGGCAAATGGGAACACACTGACAGGTAAACATATGGAAGGACCCACCGGTGCTAGAATGAAGGCTGCAGCTCTGTCTGTATCCCTTCTCCCCTAGGAGCCCAGGAATGCTGGAAGCCTGAAGTCGCCAGGTAGAGGTAGTGTGGGAGGTGGGATAGTAAACCGTGGAGGAAGTGTTGGAAAACTGCCTTGGCACAGCTGTGCTTGGTTTCCTCTTCTCAGCACTCTTATGCATGAATGCTCCCCTTGCTTGCTCATGAAGCTGTAGGGAGCTAGCAGCTGTTCATCTCTATGCCAAACCTGGGAGTAGTTCTGGCTATAGATGTCACAATGACTGTTAGGAGAGATAGTGAAGGTTTGCAAAGTTAAGGGAAGAACCCCAGGGTAAAGCCCTCTTGATTCTGGTATTTTGAGGGGATTCCCAGGAGTGTCCAGGTCCCATTCTCACATCCTTACTTTTCCTCTATGTTCATATGTCTTAAGTGTCAATTCCTCTTCTAAGGACACCAGTCCAATTGTGGTTAGGTTACTTAACTTTTGAGCCTTACAGGCCTGATCTCCAAATACAGGCACATTCCAGGGTAGTCAGTTTGAGGCTCTATTTGGCCTGTATCTGGGAAGATACAGTTCAGTCCATAATACCCAAACATAAAAGTGATTGGATGATCATGAGAGAGCCACACCGTTCTAAAAAATAAAAGAAACTATGAATTGATCATGAGACAATTGATCATAAGACAACCAAGATGTATTCTGAACTCATGAAAAGTACAGTGTGGAAGACTTTTAAAATATATAAAAATACATATATGTAGGTTCATTTAGTTATATAATTTTCAATGTGTTATTTGTGAATATTTTCTGAAAAGGTACTGCTTTTCACAATCAAAATTTATTTATTATATATTGTGCAGACCTTCAATCTCTGATTTTAAAACCCTATCTGACACCTCAACTAATCACCATGCTCTCTATATATAGCTTCCCATACATTTTTGACCTTTGAGTTTTCTAAAAATATGGTTAAATTCTAATTAAGTAAAATTTCATGATCTAATAATACTTCTAATTAGCTGTTGCTGTTTCAAAGTAATATATGCTAATTTTTTCTGTTTTTTGGGGTCACACCTGGTCAGATTCAGGTCTTATTCCTGATTCTGAGCTCAGGGATCACTGCTGGCAGTACTCAGGAAACACTATAGGATGCTAAAAGGGTCGAACCCAGGTGTTATTTATCTCTCCAGCTTTATCTATATGTTATTTGTAAAGGTCTTGAAGATTTAATTTTCCAGGTATCCTTGGATTTAGAAATGCTTAAAACTAAACTTTGTTACATAAATAAATGAGGGTCCCCTCTTTGTGACAAATGTATGTATTTGTCTGGTATAATGCTTACCATAGCAGACACTGTCCATCTGTTTTTTTTAATTCACTTCATCATTATTATGTTGACTTATTGCCCCATGATTCCAAAATTCCTGCTCAATTCTAGACATCACATTTGCATTAATTTAACTTCCCCAAAAGAAGAAAAGAACAGTGAGAGATGGCTCAGTTCCTTTTAATCAGGAAAGCACACATTTTCCTAGAATCCCCAAGTGAAGACTTTTTTTCTTACCCTATTGGATAAAGCTAGTCACCTTTGTAACTTTGAGTTGCAGAGGATGAACAGTAAGGAAAAAGAATTGTCTCAATAGACTTAAATCAGTCAAGATCATCACTTGTGGCTGAACACATTTTGTCAAAAAGAAAAGCTAATCTGCTGCCCTTCTAAATCAGAGGAAAGTGAGAGACTTATTTTCTCAAGGAAAATCTATCTTTATTTATCTCTGCCTGTCATCATTTTTCAGATAACCAGTGAACTGCTTCTGCTTTCTCATTGGCCTGTGTTCTCAGTATATACTTTGAGTGATGGTAAAAGGGAAGCTCAATGATAACCAATAAAGCATCAAAAAATGATTTTTTAATTTTATTTTCCTCTTTACAAAGCAAAGTGATATGAGAGCTAACAGGAAAATGGAAAAGCCAGTAAAAATTTTCCAAGCTGGGGTTTCCTGGGAGAGTCTAGACCAAGAGATGAGTGCAAGTAGTTGATATGGAAAAATTCCCTTACCCAGAAAACCAAGGTACTGGAGAATGAAAGGAAGGCAAGTCCCCAGTGGAAGATACAATCCAAAGCCATATCATTCAAGGCACTCTTCTACTGATGTTGCAGAAGAAACATAACCACTGTTTCCAAAGACAAAAACCTTGGTCTGGGAGATAATACACAGTTTGGGATGAAACAGGTTAATCTTTAGCACCCACCCCATATATGCCCCACCCCAGCATCACTAGTTGAAGGTCTAGAGGTCCCACAACCCCATTGAGGTGACCAAGATGGTGCCCAGTACTCAGACCCTGAGCAGCACATCATCCTCAGATCCTCTCATTGAATCACCAGTCCAGCTGGCCAAGAATTAATGGGAAGGACACTTGGACCTTTTGAGCATTGCTCAGAAAACTTTTCCCCAAGATCCAAAAACCTTGTGGCTTTCTCAAGCTAGTAAGAAAGTCAGGCTGTCTCTGGAATCCTGGAATTGTCTGAGAGGGTCATCTTAGGCCCTTTGTGTATTCTTTTCTATGACTTTACAAGATCCCAAAAGAACTTGAAAACAAAGCCAAAAGACATCCCATGGAACTTTTCTTTGCCGAAATTCTGTATTGATTATTTATTGGAGGAACAAAGGATGTCAGAATACCAATTTTAATAAGTGTTCAATTTTCTTAATATATCCTACTACATCGTGATGGAATATTTGCATCTTTGACCCACTGGATACCCATTCAAGGCTCTGATCTTCGGTAAGTAATTTCTTATTGCTACCAATTACCTCTACTTCTCAGAAATGCTGTGCTCTGATGTCTGTTATCTCCCAGACTCCTGATGTTCTCTTTCCCACTTTCCTTTGTCTTTCTGACTCTTGACTTTCTCGTTCCCCAGATCTTTCAAATAGTACATCTTTTCCATAGCTTTCTATTCCCTCTCTTCTTTTGGGGGGGGCAGAGAGCACACTCATGGTGCTGGGGGGTCATGCAGTATTGGCAATCAAACCAGAAGTCTGACAAGAAATCAGAGTAAGAATGCTGTGTGACCCTATTGGCATGCTCTCTGCCTTTCCTGGTTTTGGGATCAACCCTTAGCTTTAGGAATTCTATTTATATCTGCAATTTAAAAACATAAGTAGAAAGAGAATCATCTTTCTTCTTTACTCTTTGATGCAAAGCTGCAGGACTGTTGGAAATACTATTTAGTCTCTGCCCAACATACATTGAAAATAGCCCAAAGTAGCTGTCAAGGCATAAACAACTCGGGAGGAAGGCATTGCTGTGGTTTTTCTGAACAGATGGTATGATGACGTCGTTGTGTCCAAATTACCTGCAGCCAAAACAGATGGAAAAATTCACATCACAGCCCAGGCTTGATGGCAAGCAGAGAGTCATACAGAATTTCAGCAAAGAAAAGTCCCATGGGATGCCTTTTGGCTTTGTTTTCAAGTTCTTTTGCGATCTTGTTCTCTATATCAATTTTCAAAGAAATAGAAAATAATGGATGTCCCATGAATGCAGTCACCATATCTGAATTCAGTCACCTCCATAGACTTAATCTATTCTCGAAAGAGATGTAAAACAGCCATGAAAAATTATGGGTGTATTGGCCATGCTATGCTGGTGATATGGGGAAGAGAAGGCAAGCCAAGTCATTACCATGCCACAGGCGCACCAGCTGTACCCATCATCCACTGCTTCCCCACTCAACTACTGCTTTTTGTAGAGGCACCAGTCTGACCCAAACTCCAGCTATACCAGTACTTGGACATCGCCAGGTTTTTTACTTCCTAAAAATCTGGCAGTTAAAACACAATTCACAAAAGTTGCAATATCAGCAATAAGGCATGGAATTTCTGAACCACGTGGCCTTGGTATTTTTTAAATACTTTCATTATTCAATTAAGTATTCATAATACATTATTATAATATATTATAATTCATAATACAATTAAGTATTTTAATACTGTAATTCCTGCAATAACATACCAATTTAGACACCAATGTGTTTCTTTTGTTCAGAAACAAAAGAAGTAACAGAATGGTCAGCTAGTAATAAGAACTTGCTAAATCTTCTAAATGACTTAATAACCTCATTGGGAGATACAATAATTTTTACAAGTTTTCTTGTTGCTGTACTTTTTTCTTTCTTTTTATTCTTTTTAATAATTTGGTTCCCACTTACTTGCAAGCAAGTTTATTGTGTTCAGTTATGTCAACTATGTCATATAGTCTTTAAATAAAGGAATTTATATAAAAATGGTTGTCAGCTGATTTCACAAACAAACCTCCACCATATGAGAAGATATGGCAATCAGTACTTGCACTGCCACTAAAAAAGAGTCTATTCTAAAAAGAGATTGTTGAGTGTGTTAGAGTATTTCATTAATAAAACTAGCATTAATATAATCATAATAATGGATACATAGTTAGCCCTAGGCATATTGTGGTTTGTCAGATTCATATTCCATCTTGAGCCAAAAAGTAAATTCAAATTCACATTTTCACCTAGGTTTGACTTCATAGACCTTTTCCTATTCCCATCTTAGTTTTTTGATCAACAGTGTATTTTTACCTTTTCCTGCCAGCTCATGGCCTAGCCCTTTATTTTTTTGTGTATGAAAAATGGTCAGATGCATAAAGTACTGCATTTGAGTTTAATGATTAATCTTCTGTCCTTGAATTCCTTGACTCCAAGATCTGAAATCTCAATATTGGGAGCAGAACTTTCTGCTTACAAGTGAAGAAGATGATCCACTGATATATGGGAGAGACACAATTGTCTGAAGATATAGAGGTGGCAAAAGACAAAAGACAAAAGCGCTACTCTGTGAATTCACTGACCTCAGTTTTTCTTTTTTATTTCTTTTTTATTTTTTTTTGTCCCCAAATTCCCAAAACAGACCAGGCAAGGGTCTGGGTTGAGGCGTATATGGGGTGCATTTACTGTACCTCCTCTTTCTATACAGTCAGTGTGAAGAACACAGCCTGTGGTAAGAATTGGGAAGCCTTATTCTTTCTTTTCTTTTTTGATTTTTTTAACACCCCCTTCACCAGTGCAACTTTCCCACCACCAATCTCAAATCTCCCTCCCTCCCAACCCACCCCCACCTGTACTTCATACAGGCTTTCCAGTTCTCTCATTCATGAATATGATTAGGATAGTTCTCTGTGTAGTTCTTTTCTTTGGGGGGGTCACACCCGGCAGTGCTCAGGGGTTACTCCTGGCTCCATGCTCAGAAATTGCTCCTGGCAGGCACGGGGGACCATATGGGGCACCGGGATTCAAACTGATGACCTTTTGCATGAAAGGCAAATGCCTTACCTCCATGTTATCTCCTGGGCCCCTGTGTAGTTATTTCTATAACTGCACTCACCACTCATTGTGGTGAGCTTTATGAAGTGAGCTGGAAGTTCCAGCCCTCCTCCCATTATCTCTGAGGATTGGTGCAAAAATGACTTTCATTTTTCTCAGAACCCATAGATGAGTGAGACAATTCTATGTCTCTCTCTCCCTCTGACTTATTTCACTCAGCATGGTAGATTCCATGTACATCCATGTATAGGAAAATTTCATGACTTCATCTCTCCTGACAGCTGCGTAATATTCCATTGTGTATATGTACCACAATTTCTTTAGCCATTCGTCTGTGAAGGGCATCTTGGTTGTTTCC
Organism: Crocidura indochinensis; assembly: GCA_004027635.1. Taxonomy (NCBI): domain Eukaryota; kingdom Metazoa; phylum Chordata; class Mammalia; order Eulipotyphla; family Soricidae; genus Crocidura; species Crocidura indochinensis. Next base: position 41,700 of record PVKC010002612.1, read on the forward strand.
AGAGCCTGGCTATTTTGAATAGTGCTGCAATAAATATAGGTGTGAGGAAGGGGGTTTTGTATTGTATTCTTGTGTTCTTAGGATATATTCCTAGGAGTGGAATAGCTGGGTTGAATGGGAGCTCAATTTCCAGATTTTGGAGGAATCTCCATATTGCTTTCCATAGAGGTTGGACTAGACGGCATTCCCACCAGCAGTGGATAAGAGTTCCTTCCTCTCCACATCCCCTCCCCGCCAGCACTGATTATTCTCATTCTTTGTGATGTGGGCCAATCTCTGTGGTGTGAGGTGGTATCTCATCGTTATTTTGATTTGCATCTCCCTGATGATTAATGATGAGGAGCATTTTTTCATGTGCCTTTTAGCCATTTGTATTTCTTTTTTTATCAAAGTGTCTGTTCATTTCTTTTCCCCATTTTTTGATGGGATTAGATGTTTTTTTTTCTTGTAAAGTTCTTGTATCCTGGGCACTATTTCTTTTGAGGTGCAGAAACTTCTCAGTCTAATGTATTTCCATCTGTTGATCTCTGCTTCCACTTGTTTGGAAAGAGTAGTTTCTTCCTTGAAGATGCCCTTCGTCTCGATGTCATGGATTGTTTTACCGACGTGTTGTTCTATATACCTTATGGTATTAGGTCTGATATCGAGGTCTTTAATTCATTTGGATTTCACCTTCGTACATGATGTTAACTGGGGGTCTATTTTCGCTTTTTTGCAAGTGGCTAACCAGTTCTGCCAGCACCACTTGTTGAAGAGGCTTTCCCTATTCCACTTAGGATTTCTTGCTCCTTTGTCAAAAATTAGGTACTTGTATGTCTGGGGGACAATGTCTGAGAATTCAAGCCTATTCCACTGAT
>PVKC010002613.1:0-42668 GCA_004027635.1 Crocidura indochinensis
TCCATCCATCCATCCGTCCACCCACCCACCCACCCATCCATCCATCCGTCCATCCATCCATCTATCTACCTACCTATCTATCTTCCTTGTAAAAGTGTCTGTTCTTACCCTGTCCCACCTCACACATATGCATACATCCGTACATACACTATGAGAAATGCTTGGGAATTGTCTCTCCTATTCTCTGCTGGCAGTAATTCACAGGAGCACAACCTGCATGTTTAACGATTTGATAATCTGCATTAAAGTATTTAAAAATGTCAATTCCCTATAGTCCCATAATCCATTTCTATAAATTCTAAAGGAAGAATCACAAATGGGTTTAAATAGTATGTTGTATCTGATTATTAATTAGAGCATTATTTATAACAATAAAATGAAAAGTCCCTAAATACACAATTTGAGTGCAAAGTACATCCCCCCAGTTGAATCTTGCAATGACAAGAACTATGCTTTCAAATGAGCTTGAATAAGACATGATTGCAAGGTAGCATTGGATATAATAATAATAGCAGGAAATTGCACTGTATTCAGTATGATCCTGAGGTCATTCAGTTGTGCACGTGTGTATGCGTGTGTTTATACAAATGCAATGGTAATAAAAAAGTTGTTAAAAGTATTGATACCTATTTTAGCATTGATGTTTTTTGTATTTTATTGAAGACTTTCACTTTCAATTTTTTTCTTTCTAACTTTTACTCATTCTCCCAAATTGAATGACACTGGTATATAATAGGAAACACAATCCTATAAGAGAGCAAAGGCAAGAGAGAAGGGGGGAGGCACATGGCTGCTCTCTACATATAGTCCTTGCTTTGCCACCAGCTCTAGGAAATTGTGTGTTTGAGCCTATTTTCAGCTCTTTTACACATCTTTGGGTTTTTGTTGTGATAAAAAAGGGAGCTAGGAATCCTGGGATTAGAGCCAGAACGTCTTTTTCTTTTTTCTTTCTTTTTTCTCCCTTCCCTCAGTTCCTCCCTCTCTCCTTCCCTCCCTTTCTTCTTCCCTCCCTTCCTCCCTTCCTTCTTCCCTCCCTCCTCCCCTCCCTCCCTTCCTTCTTCCCTCCCTCCTTTCCTCCCTCCCTCCCTTCCTCCCTCCTTTTATCTTTCCTTCCCTTTCTTTCTCTTTTGTTCCTCCCTTCCTTCCTTCCTTCCTTCCTTACTCCCTCCTTTTCTCTTTCCTTCCCTTTCTTTCTCTTTTTTTTCTTTCATACATTGCTTCCTTCCTTGCTTTCTGTTTTTTGTTTGTTTGCGGGCCACATCTGGTGATGCTCAGGGGTTACTCCTGACTCTGATTTCAGAAATCACTCCTGGCAGGCTCAGGAGACCATTTGGGATGTTGGGGATTAAACCCAGGTTGGCTGCATGCAAGGCGAACACCCTCCCTACTGTACTATTGCTCTGGGCCTTGGTCTTCTTTCTTTTTTAAAATATTAACAAAAATTTTATCTTATATGTGTTTGAAGTCAAGATAAATCTAGTACCACCAGATTCTTTTTAAATTTTCTTCTAGGAAGGACACCAATATTTACAAACTATTGCTTACTGTTCATAGGATTTTGTACATACATTAGTGTAGCTCTAGATCTTTTTCCTAGATAGGTATTTCCCTCCACCTTTGTTCCAGTGTCCTTCACCCACCCTATACCCCCATCCCTCCCCTATCCTGTGTTAAACTTGCTATGAAGATTATGGTAGTTTTTCTGTTCTGTTGCCTTTGGGCATCTGTTATTCTCTTATTATGTTTCTGCATATATGAGAGATCATTCTCTGTCTGTCCCTCTCCCTCTGACTTTCCTCAAAATAAAACACTCCAGCTTCATCCACATGGCAGCAAAGAAGACATATAGATGATTAAAAGGCACATGAAAAAATGCTTAGTAGGTATCTCCTCTCATCAGGAAGATGCAAATCGAAACTACAGTGAGACAGCAGCTCACACCAGGGGGAGTGGCACCAATCACAAAGAACAAAGAGGATGTCTTCTTTAGCCACTGCAAAGTCTATATCTTGAGATGCATCTGGACTCCTGAAGGAGAAAATCAGTACCTGGCAATAGCTTCTTACAGGTGGCACCTGTTCTGTTTCTGTAACCCATAATGAACCTCCAACTGGTGGCCATAGAACTGAGCTTGGCTAGGGTCATCTTGGTACCAAGAGAGTTCTCATGGCTACATATGATTAAGAACAGAGACCTGATCGAAAGGTGGGAGATATCCCTTCCTTTCAGGGCCACTGTCTTTAGAGGAGAGCTCAGGTGAATACACAAGGAATGAATGTGCACTGGAAAGTCTTGGGGGTAGGGGGGACCAACTCAAAGGACAAAGAGGAAGAAAATGCAACAGCAATAGCCTGGTGGAAATTGGACAGCAAGTGAATGACCAGATCTGTGACTCACTGAATAGGTGTGGGGCAGCTATAGCCCCATCTGAGGCACTAGAGATCTTAGAAGCACCCCTACTCCCCTAGAGGAATCCTTCCAATGAATGAGGTTGACTGTCATAGGCCTGGAAGAGAAGGGGTTTCCAGCAAAGACACTTGACATCAGCCTACTGAACAAGAAATGGGGTTCACATCTTCCTCCATACGCTCAGCAGAACTGAGAGAGGGGTTTTGCTCTGAGATTTAGAGAAATGGAGACTCTCCATTGGGGAGTAGGTACCAGGTCCAAGGACAAGGAATGAATCCTTGTCTCCGGTTGCTGAGACCATGAGATTCAACCTGATTGTCTTTCCATAAATGTATTTTCTAGGTCTCTACCTGTGATCGTGATATTAGGAGAATTTTTTCAGGAGGAGCAGAAAAGCATAAAATAAGGAAATACTGAATGACCCAGAGAGTCAAGTTTTCCAACTAAAACTGCTCACAGCACCCTTCATTGGAGCCCATTTGCCAGCTCAGAGTCATCAGCCAGCCCTGAGATGCCTGAAATGTTCTTGCTTAGAGCCAAATTCAGAGGTCAGAGGACAAGCTCTACCGTGCAAGACGGAAATCAAATCAGGTACAAAGGATCAAAGCTAGCTAACAGGGATTATGCAAAGAATATTTTATATCAAAAAATAAAGGTAATATCCTGAGATAAAGAAGATATATTGGATTTATAAAAACAAGAATGGGATCATATTTTAAAAGAACAAAAACATAACAGGTGAGATGAAAACTCTTAGAGTGGAAATGAAAAATGTTAACAGAGGGTTCTATGATGAAGATCAGAGAATAAAACAGAAAATGTACAAAAAGTAAATGATTAGAACATCTAGTCATCAAATAACAGTAGTTCCAGAGAAATAAACATGCACACACACATGACAGAGAGAAATGAGAGAGAGAAATGACTCACAAAACAATTCCAAAAATGTACCTAAGCGGAAAGTTTTGGATTTCCAAATTCAAAGGTATCCACCTACATAGTGGTAGAAAAATGAACTCAGAAAATACAGTGCCATGAAAATTTTAGGTCACAGAGAACAAAGACACAATCCTATATATTGGAGAGACAGAAATAAAACACATCCTGGCACAAAGGTGGCAACTGACTGGCCTGGAACTTCTTCCATGGAAGCCCTAGAAACATTGGAAATAGTGAAGAAAGGACTCAGAGAATCTTGGGGAGGTGACTCGGTCTCCCCTTCACTCCATACTCAGGGTGGCATGTCCTTCACATCCTCAGAAGTAAGGGTCTGAAAGGTTATCTCCCCCTTTAGTTACTTGGTTGCCATTATCTCTCCATCATGGAGACACTGTAAGGGAGGGCTGTGGCAAGGGAAAGGCAGAGGAATTTCCAGAAGGGTGCAGAAGGGGACCCAGGATGGGCCAGGGGTAAGCTCTGTAGGGAAGTGAGTGCAGAAGTTTTCAGGAATAACTAGTCCAAAAAAAAAAAAAAAAAAACAGAGTGGCAGGAACAAGGTATCAGATGTGCCTAGAAGGGCAGCAACTGGCACAGTGTAGGTTGAAAAATGTGATAAATTCACGGCAACTAAGTTAATATCAAAGGACATAATGTAATCTATATGTAAATATACAAAAAAATCTTAAAAACCCAAAAAACAAAAACAAACCCCCAGGGAAAAATCAAAGAGTTTTTGCATGAAAGAAAAAGAAGAGGCGTTTCCATGAATAGCATTTGCATTGCCATAGAATATAAATAGTGAATACTGATTTAAACAAAATTAAAAAGTGGAGCTGTTGGGAGAGTGAAAAGAAGAAGGAGGAGGGTTTTGGGTATGTCAAGGGCGGGTGAGAGTGGGGATAGCAGTCTGGGTGGGTGGTGGTATGAGAGTCTCTCCTCCTCCTCATAGGGAAATGCTGATGTGCTAAACACCCCAAAGTCAGAGAGAATCCAAGAGTGCTGTTGAAAGACAGGAGGCTGTGTACCCCACGAAACCTACTAAAGGAGTTGAAGTGGATGTCTCTAGTGAGGGACAGTGGACTCTGTGCTTAATGTCAAGATTTGCATTTCATTAAAAATAAAAAAACAAGGACTGGAGTGGTAACACAGAGGTAGGACATTTGCCTTGCATGTGGCTGACCCAGGACAAACGTGGGTTTGATTCCCAGCATCCCTTATGGTTCCCTGAGCCAGGAGCAATTTCTGAGTGAAGAGCCAGGAATAGCCCCTGAGCACCACTGGATGTGACCCCTCCCAATAAATAAATAAACCAAAGGGATGATAGTACATCATGCAGGGCATTTGTTTTGCATGTGGCCCATCCATGATTGATCTCATATGGTTCCCCCAAAACTGCCAGAAATAATTCCTAAGTGCACACAGTAACAAGTAGCCTGTGAGTACCAGTGGTGTGGCGCCCAAACAAATAAACAAATAAAAATGAAAAAACAAACAGTGGATGCATAACTAAGTGGATGGCATGTGAGAAAAGACATAATCAGCATTTCTTCAAGTGTCTGTGCCTGTTCAAAGTACTGCAGGATGTCCCTATACATGATCCTGTTTGACCAGAGCACTGGCTTTATGGGCAAGCAAAGGAAGGACTTGGGGAAAGACAACAGGGCAATGTATTCCTCAGAGTGGAGGAAAATGGAACTCAGGTTCCAAAGTGCTGGAGCCCCGGCCTCTCTCTTTATCCTCTGCTCAGGAAGATATATCTATTAATCAACACCCAGGCTATAACCACCTTAATTTATTAATCTCAAACATAGGTTGACTACAGCCTAAAATTCTGGTAAAAAATAATTAAAAAATAAAAATCACCCAAAGTCTCTGGGTATTAATTAAAATTCACAGACTATTTGATAATTTGCAAATGGAGCACAAGACATTTTCTCTTCGTAAAGTTTACAGTTAAGTGTGTATCTGTGTACACACACGCACACACAATTCTCAGAGTGCCAACTGCTAAAATATTGATCGTATATCACTGCAGCATTTGCTCAGGATTGAGTGTGGAGAGAGGAATTCTAACCAGACAGAGAATTGGCCAAAATAACCCCAAGGGAGGCGGGGGTGGGTGGGTCTGTATTCTTGAAGCAATTCTATCCTCTCTTTATTCTTTATTCCCCTTTGCTCGGGGAAGAGACAACTTAGCTCTGTTTTCACTGATTAGCAACTTGGTGGACTGATGACCAATGGGAGTGAGAATCACCCATAATCGTGGTATCTCATATAGAATTGAGAATTACTGATAATTAAGAGTCATAAGTGGGAGCCAGAGAGGTGGTGCTAGAGGTAAGGTGTCTGCCTTGCAAGCACTAGACAAGGAAGGACCTCAGTTCGATCCCCGGCATCCCATATGGTCCCCCAAGCCAGGGGTGATTTCTGAGCGCTTAACCAGGAGTAACCTCTGAACATCAAACAGATGTGACCCAAAAAACCAAAAAAAAAAAAAAAAGAGTCATAAGTATTTGCCCATTGGATGGATGGTGAGAAAAAAATCATAAATAAAACTCTTGCATTAATCACAATGTAGACTTTGAACTGAATTTTGGCTTTAAACAGTTTGTCTTGAAATGCTACTCTTTTCAGAAATCCCACTAAATAAAAAATTAGGACTTCAAAGGAGAAAGATTAATTTAGAACTAGGGAAGGAATGAGGAGATGGAAGAACATCTGTGAAGACTTCCTAATAGAGATCTTAGAGCTAGAATGACATCAGATTGATAAAAATTGGGGGCAAACAAGAATTGGATGGCTGACATCCAACTAAGAGCTAATGTTATTCTGTTGGAAGAAACTGTTACAATCAATGAGGCATTTGAAGATAGTCATGGAAGCAACTTAGAGGTATATGAACAGCTCAGCTTCCCTTCCCCTAAAAAGGCCCACATAGGGGTTTTGTTAGACTATCTTTGGTGCTGTTTACAAACCGGATGCTTAATTAGTGTTCATTAAGTGTGTACAAATGGCTGTCAGCTCAATCTCTCCCCCCCTGGTGCTTTGAAACTCACTGACATGTTTTTGACAGATAGAAATGTTTAACACTGAGCAACTCAATATCAATCCTTGCCAACATCCATTCTGGGTAGAATCAGCTGTTAGGTGGAGAACTTGTTCTCTTGGCACCCCATCTCTATACTCATAACCATAGAGGGCATCCAGGGTGGTAGTCTTACACATAGGACACAGATACTACAAATAACTACATGTTCATACCTACCTAGACCTCTCTTCTGGTTTTTTTGGGGCAATGATATGCTACAAGAATGCCCATTTTCAATCAAGGGACCCAAACTTTAACAATCTAAACTTAAAATGGACCTGCTATACCAGCAAGATAAGGGGAAGAGAAAGGTGGTTTGGGATGAACTTGCTGAACATTGGTGGAGGGAAGTGGACACTGGTGGTGGGATTAGCCATGGTTCATTGTGTGTCTGAAACCCAACAATGATGGACTTTGTGAATCACAATGTTTTCAATAAAATATTTTAAAATAAATAAACACAATACAAAAAAATGCCCATTATCTTAAGGATAAAACCAGGATTCCCTTCACTCAGATCCTAAGGCAGAATTCAACTTAAGTCTCATCCAGTGGTTTTGGCTTCCAGCCCAGTGCTCTTTCAATAAAATGCTGACATTTGACTCCGAGGTAGGCCTAAGAGGTAAAAATAGAATGCCACTTGTCTGAGGAATTGCTTCCAATCGAATGCAAAAAGCCCCACTCTGTGGACCAGCATAGTATAAAATGGGTACCAATTAGATAGCTTCTGGAGCATCGATAAAGCTTCTCGTTGGAAATGAATAATTAGACTCGCAAGAAAAATCAGTCAATGAAATAAACTTCACCAAAAGAATTGCTGGGGGTAAGAGAAAAAGAGAGAGATGATTTCAAAATTCAGATGCGTGAATGGATTCATTTCCATTTCCATAGTTAATCATTCTCTAATTGAAAGAAGGGATTTCTTTCTGGGTGTAATTAACCTGGATGCTCATGTCAAGCAGATAAATGGGTTCGAAAAGGATAAAAGATGGAGACAAGCAAAGAAAGCCAGATGGAAGATTCAGAATGGGGTAGGAGAGAGTGATTGCTTATTTTAATCATAGGAAGTGTCAACAAACACAAGACCACCTTGGCCTGATTGAAAGCGAATCCAGAGTACAACATGTGACAAGGAGGAAGGTTCTAAAGGGGCGACATAAATTAGAGGGGAACTGGGACAAAAGAGGTCTTTAAAATCCCTTCCAACCGCCTGATCTTGATTAATTTTTAAACAAAGCTATTGTCTCACTTGGGGCGAGGGTAATGCATCATTGCTTCTGATTCGGCCTTCAAGGAAAGGGATAGAGTTAAGCATTTTGCTGAGGCAGCCATAACACCAGGGAAGAAGGAATCCCTGGGAAGCTTCTAATTCCACACGGAGATGGGAGCTGAACAAGGAAGCTGCCATCCAATAAACTCTTCCTCGTACATGTCCACTGGGGTAGGGAGAAGAGTAGGACACAGGGCCTCTGGGATTCCAAGACAAGAGTTGGGTCCCATATCCCTGCAACACCCTAAGGCAATGTGACGTCCTATAAATGTAGCTTGGGGGATAGAGGACAGTCAGTCCTGACTGGAAGAAATCAATCAGCAGATATTTGAATTAGCTATTGCTCTAACTCAATGGTTCACTGAGGAAATGTTGCAACAAAGGTGAATATGGGCAAAGGGTTCTCATAGATTCTTAAGCAATGAACAAAGTCAAATGACTTTTCCTGCCCAGAACACAGCCAAGTCTATTGGAGTGAGAACTGTAATACTTTGGAGAGAATCACTTTTGTTGTTGTTGTTGTTGTTTTGGGGCTACACCCAACACTCTCAGGGGTTACTTCTGACTATGCACTCAGAAATCGCCCCTGGCTTGGGGGATCATATGGGACACTGGGGGATCACACTGTGGTCCATCCTAGGCTAAAGCAAGCAAGGCAAACACCCTACTGCTGTGCCACTGCTCTGCCCTAAGAAGCACTTTCTAATGCCCACTTTAAATCCCTTTAGGGGACCCCCAAACTATTTAAAAAATTCAGGGCAACTTCTGGTGGTACTTGTTTACATGTCTGTAAGAGCTTAGGATGTAGTATTTATCAGGCCCCACAATGTTGGGATCTACCAAGCTACCTTAGCAGAGCTGGGAGTCCCCAGGGTCACATTCACTGATTCTGGGTGGGTCCCCAACACAATGCTCAGGAGACTTTAGTGTCCAGGATCAAACTTGGGTGTACTATAGCCCTACATAATCTTTCTGGTCCCTAATTTCCTCTTTTGAAGAAATGCCCCTCATAGGGATATCATAAGCCCTTCAGTGAGTGGGATCTAAGGGAAGATCACCTTCATGTCACCCCAAGTGTGACCTCACTCAGAGAGCCCAGGGATAAACAATAATTACATAAATCATATACATTCCTCTTAGCTGCTGTAGTAGTAGCTAAGCTAAACTAAACAATCAAACAAAAAAATCCAGTGGAATTGGGGGAAAGTGGGTTTGCTTGCAGAAAGACCTCTCTGTCTTCTTACTTGGTTCTTTAAGAACATACCAGAAGAATTATTTCAGGAAAAATGGGCTCATCGGAGCTGTCAATGACTCTTTGTCTCCTCTTCTGTCCTTCCAAGTCCAACTGCAACCCACTGCGACATGAAGAGTGGAGTCACAGTAGCATGGGGCCAGGGAAGTTGGATGACAATAGCCTGGGTCATGGGAAATGGGGTAATAGCTAAAGAAAATCATCTCTTAGGATGGTTTTGGATGGAGATGAGGGCCTTGGTTCACCATCCCAGGCCACTTGGCTTCAGCCCCCACTAACCAGTGGGTCTGGAGGTTTATGAAAGCAGCAGGTAGAAATCTCACTCACAGGCAGGCTTCATGAGAGATAACATCTTTATTCAGCCCTAGCCATCAGATGTGGCTCCTACCATTCAAGCTAGCCCTGTATCTACTTTCATCCATGTCACCTCTGACCTACATGTTGACCAGGATCCAAACGGGCAAAAGGGTAGGCAAAAAGGGCCTAAAGCCTGAGACCCCAGACCTAAATACTCTTCCAAGACCCAACCCAGGAAATGGGCAGGTTCTGCAGGTAAAGTAAACATAATATCCGGTTTCTAAAGCCTTGCCCAGGAATGGGCAGGGCTCAGGTAGTTACCTGAACCCAGGGGTGACACTACAGCTAGCAGCTCAGCTGACCTCTCCCTACTGGATCCTGAAAAGTTATCTTTCTTTTCCACTCAAGACACTAAGATGTGGAAAACTAAGGTACCCTTATGGCCTGAGTCATGTCACTGGCTGGGAAGAAGTGAACTTTGGGTAACTTGGGACCTTATCAGAAGCCCTTTTCTAGGTAGAGCTTCAGAAATTGGGTTCAATCCTCTCATAACATGCTAAATGGCTGACACCAGGAGAAGACCAGACTGCAGGGACTTGATCTTTGAGTTGAGATGAGTCTCCCCCATTTCAAAAGAAGTGAGGGCAGAGAGGACACAGTTGGCATAACTGACCACACCCTCAGAGACACTTCTGGGGTACAGGAAAAGTAGAAACTCATGTATAGGATTTGTGCTGCTTTTTTTTTTTTGAAAGTCAAGAGCACTAGATGGATCAAGGAGAACTCCAGGTGAGTTTTTCTAGTGTTTTAGTGTTCACTACCATTCTAGTGTGGCAGGGGTGTGGAAAGGGGACTGCCATGCACGTCTCAAGGATCAGTATCTCACAATCATGTGTTGCCTTCAGCAAGCAGTTGGTGTGTGTAGATTTATAAATTAATTATATAGTCCTAGATAGTTGTGGATGATGGTGAGATGGATTGGAGGCCTTTCTCTGCCAGCTACAACCCTTTCCTGACCGACAGGTCTCAGGGTTCAGGTTAACAGCAAGAGAATGATCCACAGCAGTCATGAAGTTTCAGGAGACAAGGTTTTATTACAAGCTATAGCCACAATGTGTGGCCTTTAATCTAACCTTTTAAGCAGGCTCCATAAGTGCCCTGAATTTAATACTGAATCTGCCATCTGTCCACCCTGCCTACTTCTCCCAAAGCTTCTTGCTGACTCCTCTCAATCGCCTTTCTCCCCTGAGGCAACCCCCTTTTTTACCTTCCAAAGACCCTTCCCAGAAATAGGCTAGTCTTACCATCAGGTAAGATTACACAGGAAGATGGATGGGGTGGGGTGACAGGTGTGCATGGAGGTCATCTGACCCTTCCTGTAGTCCTCTAACAACATTCTGTTTATTGCTGGGCTCCTCAGAGACCCCAAGAATCCTTGTGACCTTGATTCCCTGCCCTTCCCACATGGACAACTGCTCTATACAAAACCCCAAAGGACCATCACCTTCAGAGGATACTGGCTACTCCACTAGTTCCAGACAATGCAGTTCTGGTGGAATTGCAGACAGCTTCAGTCTTCCGGTCTCTGTTCCCCAGACTAGATCTGGTCCTGCTCCTGTGACTTCTCCTGAGGCTGCTTCTGTCTCTGATGGCTTTGTCTTAAAGACACTCCATCCCCAGACTTGTGAGCTCCTCCCAGAACCACTGCAGCCAGGAGTTCACAGATGTAGTCTCCTAGGATTCTCAGAATGATTATGGGGACTCTTCACTCCATCTTCTTTCCCAGGGGTGCCTGCCAGAAAGGATGAGATTCTAGAGGCTACCTTGAGTCTTTCGCATTTGAGGTACCATAAATGCAAACCCATCTGGATGCGGCGGAGCTAATCATCTTCTAGTGAATCTAATCTCAGGCTGGAGTAGAAATCTAGCTCGCCTCCTGCGAGCTTCAGTCTGGCCCCCAGAGACTGGAAGATGAAAAACACTCAAGAATAAATAAAGACAGTCTCATGGGCATGGACAGCTGCCCAGGGAGAGCACAGACTGGCACAGAGTAAATGACATCTAATGCCAGAACTGGCAAGGTCGCCTTCCTACCCACACAGAGCGAGAGTGGCCAGAAAAATGGGCCTGCACTGCACACATGAATGTATGCATGGTTGTGTCTATATGCATGTCTCTGTGTGCATTGTATGTCCATATTTTCATGCACACATATGCAGGTATCTTTATATATATATATGAATTTAATGTGCAATGTGAGTACTTGTGTTGTATGCACCTTTTGTGTGTGCATGTATGTTTGCTTGAGCATGTGCATGCACACATGTCTGTACATGCCTATGTGTGCTTATCTCCATGCTTAAGAGTACATGTTTGCACGTGAGCATGTGCTCTTGATGGCCCATGTCTGCGCAACTCTCCCTATACGCCAGTATAAATAGGTGCATCTACCGGAGGGCCTCAGGAGCCAGACACAAAGAAGAGTAGACAGTGAGCCTGTCTTGGTCAGAGCCTGCCTTTGCCTTTACACTCTCCTTTCTACAGGTAACTCCACCACCTTTCCTGCTTCCACAGGAACAGACAGTACTCAAAGTCCATCCGAATACACTTTGTTAGAAATCAGTCTCCACTGAGACTGGGGAAGGCTTTAGAATTAAGACTTTAACCTCCTCTACATGGTGCGTAGCAGGGTTTCCTCTTTAAGAGCACAGGGAGCGGGGCCCCGGGAGATAGCATGGAGGTAAGGCGTTTACCTTTCATGCAAAAGATCATCGGTTCGAATCCCGGTGCCCCATATGGTCTCCCGTGCCTGCCAGGAGCAATTTTTGAGCATGGAGCCAGGAGTAACCCCTGAGCGCTGCCGGGTGTGACCCAAAAACCAAAAAAAAAAAAAAAAAAAAGAGCACAGGGAGCAAAGCAGAGCGTTGACGTGGATGATTGAGCTCCCAAGAAGGCCCATGTGGAGACGATTCGCTCCACATGCCTTAGCAAGTCCAGTCGGCAGCTCAGCATCCTGAGATCCTCCAGCATCCCGCCCATCTGGACACAAGGGAGGCCAGACCCAGACCCAGGGGCTGACAGATCTGGGCACCTGCTGTGCCTGTAGAGGCAGCCAGCTGCCCGCATGGTAGCTGCCATGTGTCCTTAGCTCTGGTGACAAACAGGAGTGGACAGCTCCTTCAAAAGACCTTGAAAGACTCCCAAAAGAACCACCACCTCCCCATGAAGTAAGTCAGGTCATCTGCTTCCCACTCAAACAATAACTACCCACTCTCCTCTGTGGAAGCCACGCACTACCCATGGACAGCTTCCTGGCTGGGTGCTCAGGGCAGACGCTGAATTCTGCAAAGAAAGCTTCCGTGGTCATGATTCTGCAGATAATACGCCACATGCTAAATCACTCAGGGAAATGCCACCCCATTGTTAGGCTGAAGAAGGTTTAATTGCCAAATATTGGGCTTTAAAAACCAATCAAGTGGAGAAGGTAACTTTAATTAGACAGATGAATCAGATAAACAGAGTGTAAAAAAGCTGGGTGTTTGAACAGCGTGTCTCTCACGCTGCCTTTATTCTCCAAAGACACGGAGTCAAAACAGAGATGAGACCTCAGCTATTCACCCAGGGACCCTAGCAAGAAAAGGAGGGTGGTTAAGTCTATCCTTTTATTCATCCTCTGAAACAGGCTTTCACTTCTAGGGCTTGGGGACCAGATGCCTCGGCATCTAGAATGCTGAGAACCAAACACCCAGCATGCAGGGGGTGACGGAGCATCAGCCCCGAAAACAATGACTATCGACTCTTGATCTCCATGCGCACGCTCAAAAACAGACCGAAGATAATCCATCGACTCGAAGTCAATACCGTCTGCACCCAATATCCATCCTGAAAAGGAAAACAAATGGGGCACGTCTCATCCGTGTTGTACTCTGCCATCAACGCAGGCAGGGACTGGGTCCAGCCTTCCTGCATCCCACGGAGCTCAGAAACTCAGGCCCATGACTTCCCTCTCCATCCTGCTCTGTTTCTGACACAGTCCATTTCTGAAAGGGGTGTGGGGTCCATGTCACTCACTGTGACATGACTATTGGGCCCTGGAGGGTCTCACCTCCAAAAGTGATTCTGGGCTTACACTTTTGGGGATCTTCCACTTGCTCTAGTGTTTTGAGAGCAGAGCACAGAATAAAATGAACTTTTCAAAGAGGAAAAAAATGCCAAGTGCTTGGGCGGGTTCTCCAAGGCATAGCTTGTTTGAAGAGACTATTGATCATGCCTAATGGCAATAGGATGAGGCATATGGGCTCAGGTGGGGGAAGCTAATCCCTGGACAGAAGAGGGAGATCTGAGCAGTCTCCTTGAAAGTTGATGGGCCACGAGAGAGCAGTTCCTGGTTATATGTTGTATGTAAGTAGTTCCCTAGCCTATAAGAAAGAGACAAGTTTGCTGGAGAAAACGAACTCGAAACATCTTTTTTGTTTTGTTTTGGTTTCTGGGTTATATACTTGGCAGTGGTCAGGGCATACTCCTGGCTCTGAGCTCAAGGATTACTCCAGGTGGGACTGGGGACCATATGGGGTGCTGGGGAATGAACCACGGTGGGCCGCATACTAGGCAAGTGTCTTATCCACTGTATTTACTGTCTCTGTGTCTCTGTCTCGCTCTGTCTCTGTCTCTCTCTGTCTCTTTGTCTCTATCTCTTCTCTGTGTCTCTCTGTCTCTGTCTCTCTGTCTCTGTCTCTCTCTCTGTCTCTCTCTCTCTCTCTCTCTCTCTCTCTCTCTCTCTCTCTCTCTTTGTTGTCCATGGACTAGGTAAAAAATCCTCCAGTCGACCTGCAAAGGCCACACAGAGGGTGTGGTCTAACCTCTGGTCATGTGAGCAAGCAGAAGTCTGAATTCGCAGGATTCAGGTCTGTCTCTGTCCTTCAGGGATATTCTGATGATTTTCAGTGATATTTAAGAGCAGGCCAAGTAGGTGCTGACTGAAAACAGGCCAACAGCCAACCAGTACCTTCAGAAAAGGCAGAGCCATCCTGAACTCCCACCTCCCTGCTCTCTCACCATGCCAGCATCTCTGCCATTTGGCAAGTGCCCAGAACAAAAGAAGTGAGAAGCTTAGGAGATGCAGAGAGCGAGAAACTTAGATCTGAATGTGGAAAATGATGCCTTTTCAGTAAAGGTTGAGTGTGAAGGCAGAAGTGTGAGCCCAGAAACCCCACCTTTGTTTTCCACCCCACCCTCTCCTTGGCAGGCCCAACATGTCCAAAAAGTGCACTCCAGCATTTGCTCTCTGGCCCAATCCTGCATCCCTAAAACCAGAGACAACCACTTTCTAGGCTTTCCCTGTGTGTACCCCAGCTTTAATATATTCCTTAACCTCCTGGGATCCTTCCACTCTGACCTCAGGCTCCCCAACTCCAGAGGGATGCAGAGCAGAAAATGAACTCACAGCCATCCAGGGGGACTGACAGTATTTAGAAACAAGTCCCCTGGGAAGTGACATGAAATCATTATACCCACAAAGCTAAGCAGAAACCATGAGAGTCTAGTGAAATGAGAGAGCTCTGAGGATGAGAGCTCGTCTGACTCCCTCTTGTTGCCATCCCAGGAGCAGAAAGTGGGAAACTCAGTCACTCAATCCCCTTTATTTTCTCATTGCCTTTTCCTCTGTCTAATTCTCTGTGTCCTTTTTCTTACTCAGCACCAGAGATGTTAGGGGGTTTTGAAATATAAGAATGGTCCCAATGGAGAGTTTCATCTTTCCTTTTTTTTTTTTGGATGTAAACCTAATTTTATTAAAGTTTTCTGTTGGATGATAGCTTGATATTTGTTTTAAGATAAATTAAACAAGTTTATCCATTACTATATTACCACTGCTATTTTAATTGTCTTTATAATGGTTTTCTTCCTCATACATACATTTTTGAGAATTATTTTCCTAAAAATTACTCATTCAAATGTATAAGGTGGCTAATTTGACTTTGGTTGTCAAATGTGCCTCCAATTTTAAAGGATATAGACATATGAGGATTTGCTTCTATTTCTTTTTTTTTATCAGCAAACTTCTTTGGTAACTGGATATTTTGGAGTCCATGAGACTTATTTATCTCAGTCTTACTGAAAAAAAAAAGGACCAGATATACAAAGGAAACAATCAGAGGTTGTTTAGTTTCATCTTTCTATTTTTTTGTTTGTTTTGGGGCTACTCTTGGCTGTGCTCAAGGGTTATTCCTGGCTCTGTACTCAGGAATTACTCCTGCACCCACAGATGGTCCTTCCTTCACAGCCCTACAAATCTTTCTCCTTGTCATAGCCCCTTTTGCCTACTAGGCCAGAGATACAGACACGCTGGGTTCCATTCCGCAGTGGATTCAAAGAAGCCAGAGTCAGGGCAAGACCACTGCTGCCCTGACTTCCAGGTGCTGACTTCAAGCAAAGGAGGCATCTTATCACCTAGGTGGCTCCTGGCTTTGTTCCCATTTCTAATCTGGAGAATGTTTCTCTTTTCTGGTTCAGTCAATAGCCCCTCACCCTCTTGGTGATGGAGCCCATCAGGCCTCACTATGCTAACTTGTCACCTGGCATTTCATTTTCCAGCTCCTCTCCAGGATGAAGTACAATTTTCTCTCTCTTGAATGCCTGGAATATTGAAAGGACCTAAGCAACAATGGGCAATTATATGTCAAGTCAGTTTTGCTACAGGACCAAGAAAAGAGAGACTTGCCTCCACTGCTCCCAGCCACCGCGGACCAATGAAAAGCAAACTCAATAAGTGTCAACGTGTGTCTCATAACAAAAGCCCATTTGTTATTGAGAAAGCAACCACAAAAATTAGATCAAAGGCCCACTATGGTTCATTCATGATGTACTAGCCATGCTGAGCAACTGTAGATCTTTTTTTTTAATAACTGGGGGAAAAATAATGTTAATACCTCCAGTCCCCAAACAAGACTTTTTTTCCCAGGAGAATCTCAGTGGAGTTTAGCTACCCCCGGAGATAAGATGGTTTAGCTGTTGTATCAGAGAAGCTTTGAAATAGATAGGAAATACTCCTGAGGGGCTAGGTGGATATAGAAGAAATATTTGTCTTTAGGGAGACAAAACCTGAGGTCTCAAGGCTTTATCAGCCTCCCTGGGGAGAAAATCCCTCATAATAGTCCCACTGAAAGACAGACAGACTGAGTGATAGGCCACCTGGATCCACAGGATCCCCCACAAAATAAAAACTAGTATTGATGTCATCTGTGTTTCAGTTCTCTCGAACACTGGAACTGCATCTAAGAATCTGCAAGGGCAAGACTAGCTTTGAGCTTCTTAAATAAAAGAGAAAAAATATATATATCAATTTTCTACAAAAGTACAAGAGCCAGGATGAGCAAGAAAGAAGAGAGAGAGAAAAAAAGAAAAAGCAAGAAAGACCCCTTAGGGAATAAGGACCCAAGATAAAGATCTTTTGGCAAACACAAAAGAAGCTTGTGGAAGTGGAAATGGAAGGTAGACAAAGTCCCAGTTAAAGATAAATTAGATGACTTCTACCACTTCTCTGCTAATACATTCTAGTGACACACCACCAATAGTTACTATTTATTCAGCAGCTACCATGTTGGAGACACATGTGCAGTACTGTCAACATCTTTCAGAGGGTTTCATGGGGCCATCTTACAGATGAATTGGAAGAGTAACATTATGGCATTTACAAGGAACTAGTCAACATTCACAGGACTGAGAATAAATGACACCATAACTGAACCCCAGAACACAAGTCAAGCTTCTTACTCTACTTCCTAAATCAGTATTCTTCAACATTTTGAAGCCTGCAGGTCAGAAATTATTCTGCAGATTGGTTCACGGATGGACAATGAGAACCAAGAAGGTAGACCAGAAGTTTTCAATCTTTCTACACTTGAGGACAGGCAGTAAGTAGTCATGAGGTGGTGGTGGAAGATTGCTGTCCGAAACCATCCTCCCAACTGATCAGTTGCAAGAAACCCAATGACCTCTTTGGCTTTGATTTCTAAGACAGACGTCAAGTAGGAAGCCTGTGAAATATTCACAGTGGAAATATCTTAAACCATTGGGAGTTTTAAGAGGGGACCAGGAGATGAACAAACCCTAAATCGTTAACAAGTATTCTTTCTAAGATAAATTCTATAAAGGGAGCTGACAAGACAAAAAGGGAACCAAATATTCAAGAGATGGCTCTTGCCTCAAATAACTTGATGGTCCTGTGTATCTCACTTGTCCTCCTGAGCTCCAGACAGTGCACAGAGCTGGAACACATGAAGGCCATGAGGGTCAAATCATAGGATAGTAGCAAAAGACGCTTCCAGATGTGTGAGTAGATAGATCGGAGCTGCTTAAACAGAATACACCCCTGCCCTGCAAATTGCATCCATCTATTCATCGTTTCAGGACAAACGGGCTCTGCTTCAAGAAAATTGGTGATTAAAAAAAATTACCTTGCAGAGGAGAGGAACTGGTATGCGAGTGGGATCGTGAACGTCTTTTTCATTCTGCACCAGACAGGAGCCTGAATTCTGTTAAATAGAAAGCTCCCGAGTATATTTGAAAGATGATTAGATTTGCTGAAGTTCCATTTGTCCACAACCTTTCACACAGCCTCGCATTAACAAAGGAGAGTTACACACATGGCAAATGTGTAAAACAAGAAGCCAAGCATGCAAATGTGGGCCAGGGCCAGAAAGCAAGCAGGCAGCCATGGGCATGAAGAATCCTGCAGCAGAAACACCCTCAGCCCTTGTTGGGGGTAAAAATTGTGGGGGGAAATTGTGTCCTATAAACCCAAGTAGTTGCCTGATACCAAGAATAATCTCAAATGCTTTTCACATCTGTTAATTTCCCTCCACGATGATATTCCTCTGATACCGTTGCATTGATAAATGAGTACTGTTATGAGCGTAACAAGGATAAGTACAAGTAAAATAGAACAATTTAAACACAATCATGTAATAAAAATTATGGGAGTGTGTTTCTTTTTCCTCTCTCCAAACCTCATTTTAAATCATCTTTTCAGACCCTGGGTAAAGAAACCATCGGAAGCAAACCACAGATAAATTGGAGGGGCATTCCTAGAAGGGTCTGAATTCCAGCCAGGAAGCACTAAATACCCTCACTGTCTCTCCCCTGACACATTTCTTAGGATTCCTCTCACTCCTCCTCTTCCATTCCTTTGACATCAGGAGGCACAGGAAAGGTTCAGAGAATTCTCAGCCACCAGAGGACTGTATTTCTGCATTGATAGATTTCTTTTTCACCCTCTGCAAGGTTGGAACTAAATACCTCTCTCATTCACTGTTCCTGAATAAAGTGGCTTTTAAAAGTTATTCACCATTGTCATTTCCATTTGCGCCTTCACTCACATGCACAATGAACTAAAATGAGACAGGGAATGATGGATCTACTTAGTTTAATGATGGAGGCTGCCAATCTGGATGTCCTCTACTGGTTTTTCTTATGCATATCCTTTCCTTCATCTTGATTCTGCATCTTGGTCTTTCCCTCTTTCTCTTTCCCTTTTTTCTCTCATGTCTTCAGAGAGTCCTCCAAGGACAGGGTCGCTGCCCCAGCATGACCTACATACTACAAGAAGCTATTTCCAACATGGAAATCAGTGACCTCACCTTATTCCATTCAATGACAACAGCATATCAGCAATTGGGGATCCCTTTTAGACAATGGTGCTTAAACTAATGATTTGGCCTCTGCAGGAAATGGTATCCATGATGATGGAGACCGAACCAAATTGACTGCTGGTAGAGATGGTGCTTGAGGCTTCCTGAGCAATGGAAAGATTTCCATATGGTCCTTCCTTACATCAATATTTATAAAACAGTAAGAACGACCCAGGTCCTGGACACATAAAGCAGAGTTGAAAAAGAGAAGCTCACAGTGTTCAGACAAAAGGAGGCCAGAATCTCTGGTGATGAGAGTCCAAAGTCCAGGGAAAATATCAATGCAAAGGAAGTTTTTTCTAATTACCTCCCCTCTTCTCCTTGAGTTAACACAAACTTATACTCTGAGCACTTCCTGAGGAGTTTTACAAATCAAAACAAAACCCACTCAGCACTTGCCAAAACTCTGCAGTATGGTAGTTGCCTACGTCTCATAGTAGGTTCAATCCAACCAAGCCAACAGTGTTTCTATATAGGGAACATTACCAACAGTGTAAGTCATCACCAGGGGTGACATTTGCATCTAAATAGCATCTAAGGGAGAAAAAATGTGGGTAGAGTTGGAAAGAAGAGTAAGATTTAGCCAAGAAGGAATTGGAAATTGGACATTTCAGAAGGGAGAACATATGAAAATATGGAGGTGTGAAGGGTAAGGTAGGTTTCATAGGAGAAAATGTGTGATTTTAGTTTTTTTATTCAAAAATTAGGGTGGGGGAACTTGTCCCA
Source organism: Crocidura indochinensis (assembly GCA_004027635.1). Lineage (NCBI taxonomy): Eukaryota > Metazoa > Chordata > Mammalia > Eulipotyphla > Soricidae > Crocidura > Crocidura indochinensis. The sequence goes on from PVKC010002613.1 coordinate 19,668, forward strand.
ATCTGGCAGTACTCAGTGGCTACATCTAGTCAGGCATCAAATGTGGGACATCCATAGGCAGCCTCTATGTTTCAGCTCTTGGAACTATATCGTTGGCCCCATTTAATGTAGTTATGTGGAGAGATAAGAAATGATACTGAGGAGAGTGAGATAAAAAGACTAAGTCAGGGCCAGACTAACAGCACAGTGGGTAGGGCATTTGCATTGCATGAGGTTAAACAGGGTTCTATTCCAGGCATCCCATATGGTTTCCTGATCCTGACAAGAGCCAGGAGTAACCCCTGGGTTACTCTAGATGTGGCCCCAAACCAACCAACCAAAATAATCAAGTCTACCCAGTCCTAGAATAAGATCAAAATATGATCACCAAAGAGGGTTGGAGAAATAATATATGAGTAAGGCTTTTGCCTTGCTTGCAGCTGACTTGGGCTGCAGCTTTGGCACCATATGTGTCTCCCAAGCATTGCCAGGAGTTATACCTGAGCACAAAGCCCTGGGCTCTTTCCCCCCCCCCAGATCACCAACAACCCTCTTTAGTATTTTTCTGCAGACACTATCAGTAAAAGTTATATCCTCTATCTCTGTGGAGTTAGCATATAAAAATATTGGTTAGGTGTGTGGTGTGTAAGCATAGTTGTGAAAATGGAAAGTGTCAATTATTTCTGTATTTGCTGTAGACCAGGGATTCTTAAACTTTTCTTACTCCCAAACCCTTATTTATTACAGAAATCTTTGCGCAAATTCAGTATATGGCGTATAAGTATAAAAATATCAAAATAATTCATGTAATAAATCTTAAGTAAGTCAATTTTAAAATACAATCATTTCATTTTGTTATGGGGATCATACCTGGTTCTGCTCAGAGGCTACTCTGCTCAGTGCTCCGGGATGCCTGGGACCAAATCTGTATGCAAAGCATGAACTTAGTCTATTAAATTAAGAAGAGAGAGGAAAAAAAGAGAGAGAACTATTCTCCAGCCCATTAAAACAAACTTTTAAGATCATTCTCAACTGCCACTTTAGATTCAAAGTTCTATATATGTTCACAGTTTAAGAATCCAGGTTATAAGCATTAAAGATTTCTATGAGGTCAGAGTTTCTGGAGAGCAAGCAGTGATTACAGTTGATATGAGATCTGTTTGGGGACTTCTGCTTGACCTCTAAACTGTAACCTGTCTTTCAGGACAGCAAATGGAGTTGTCTTAGCTTGTCCAGCCCTATGACACTGGAAAATCTATTTAAACTAAGAAGCCTGGTGATGGGTTTGTTGAGTATCTTTGTGACACAGTTCATGACCTGGCCATGGCATGTGTCCTTACAAGTTTTGGGGCAAAGAAGGACTGGAATGTCATGAGAGGCAGACATGAGGAGATATTTCTGTACACAAGTGAACATACTGTTCTTAGTAAAGGAAGTAAATGGTGCAGTTGTTGAAGCCAGGGCTCTAGCCAGAGTCCTTGCAGCCTGCCATGGGAATGGGGAAACAGATCCAGACCCCTGCCCTTTCTTTTACAGAATAACTGGTTGTCTGGGTATTAAGGATCCATAAGAAAGGGATGGGACAAAGTGCTCAGTTCCTGAATAAAGGACAAGAGAGATCCCAGGAAGTCATGTAGGTATGGCTGAACTGGGAGAGTACTGAACTGGGCAGAGCTTTCTGAAGCACAGCTCCCTTCTGAAGGGACTACCCTGAAAAGTGCTCACAAAATGGCTTAGCTGTGGGACAGCATGATGACTGAAATCAGTACCAAGGGACTTTATCTTCAGGAAATGAACGATGAAGGCATTGAAGCCATGAGGTCTACTCCAGGTGAAGCTCACGGAAAGTTAAACAACTATCTGATTCAGTAGCATTGTAGTTAATATTTACATTTCCAGTTCCTCAGCCAAAGCAATATTTTATCTTACTATTTTACAGGGGGAAGAAAGATAATTAATCAACACTTACTTCTCAACATTAGCCAAGTATTGCACACAACCAAATCAAAGCATATGCTCTAGATTAGCACATGACGTGAGAGAATGTGTGTGAGGAAGAAAGTGTGTTGTGTGTGTGCACACACATGTGTGCTGATTTTCCTTTGGCTCAATGTGAGTATAATATTCTCTACCATTCACTGATATCCTGGATGGACTCTAGAACCCTGAATCCTTATAATGTCTGAAGATCAATTTTATTTATTTGGCTCTGGGGCTAATGGTCAGTCTTCTGTGCGTCTTAGCACTGATTTTATGATAGAAAATAATCTGACTACTATACCATAATAAGCGCTATAACAAGACAAGTAATGCCTTAATTTAGACAACTACACAGTCTGGAATGCTTGTCAATCTATGGTCTGATGTCTGCTCCATGTACCTCTAGTAGATTGAATATCTTAGCAGAATATAAAGTAGTTTAAAATATTATCTAATTACAAAGATACAAAATAACAGTTATGCTACCATAGTTTTGCAAGGAACTTTGGCTGATGAATTTCTTGGGTCAAAGAAGCTAGTCTTGTTTGTTAAAATTATAAAGATTTTTGTCAGTTGTCAAACTTTGCAATTGAAAGTGACAAGGAAAAGTCAAGGACAGAACTATGGACTACTGTGTGTATGTCAGGCTTCCTTTCTGTTCTTGCCTCCAGTCAGCTAAACCTCAACACTATCTAGAGTTAGAATATATCTACTAAGTTCTAGGATCATTGAAAGCAATAGGTATAGAGAGGCTGATAAAATTAATATAACTGAAGCCTGGGAAACAGTGAGGGGGAAGAAAAAAAGAGGAGAGACAGTGTTTTCTTGGTGATCATACCACACAACTATTATCTCTATTATTGTGTATCTTGGAATTCAGCAATAGAACCCTCCGGGCTTTGGTTTCTGTTTATTTGGGCCAGCTGGTCTCTAGGATTCTGCACACTTCTAAAATTCCCTGATGATTCTGATCCCATATCTAGTTGGCCTGCAGTTCTGTAAAGACCACTTGCTCTTTGCATAATTCAATTCATGCCTGCCGCCAAGACGGCTGACCTACCACACAAGGTTGGCAAGTGGGTTAATGAGATCATCTTTGCAAAGTATCTGGGGCCCTGGGGAAGAAACCTATAATATATGCAGCTAGAGAATGATTACAGCTATGTTAACGTCATTTTTTAAGAAAGAGTAAACTAGAGCTCACCAGCCCATATCTGCCATCATTAGCCCATCCCCTCTGGATGGAGAACAGTGTGGTGGAAAGTAGATTAAAGTAAGGATTCTCATGTTAAGACTAGAGGGCAGATCCAGTCTCCAGGAGATACATAGTCTCTGAAATCCCAGCTGATCTAAACTGGACCCACAACATTGTCTATGAAGCCTCCTCTTTCCTCAAGCTCAACCCAATAATTGCTTTGGGGGTCCAAGTCTTTGTGGATCAGTTCCTACATAACAGAAACAAAAAAAGATGGATCTTGTGTGTCTTTTCCAAGTGAAAATATAAAGCTATTTGATTTCTAAATGGTCACTATCTACTATTTCCTATACAGTAAGAATAAAAAAACTGAGTGCCCCCTTTTTTTTAAATAACTTAGATACAGTCTGGCCTGGTATAGACTATAGGCACTGAAGTGAATCCCAATAACTCAACAGACAAAGAAAGGAGATTCTGGCTCCAGCTCTTCTACATACAGCCTCTGGTTCTGGCTCTTCCTTTCTTTAACTTTATTTTCTTCTCCAAGATAACATGAAAAATATCACATAGAATGTCTAGGAGGCCTCAAGTAAGGCCCCGATTTCTTATAGGGGAACATAGGTGGATGCTATTGATCAGCTTAATTTGATATCAGGTAACTTTTAGTTATGTCAATCTATGGATATGGCACTGAAGGGTCCTGGTATACCAGATCTCTCGACTATAATATCATTCATCCACTCACCATCCATCCATCTATCCATCCATCCACCCATTCATCCTTCTGCTCTTCCATCCATCTTTTTATCCATCTATTTTATGTTTTCACATGGTTTTCACGTTTTCCATATAGACCCACCCAGAGACAGATTTGGCCATTAATAATTATCAATTACAATTTTAATTCTAAGACAATTTAATATTTCACTTCAAAGTTTCCTTCAAACACTAAGTAATTCAGATGCCATGTGATAGGAAAATTGCAATTCAGAGTTTTCTCTGGGTCTTTAGGAATGAGTAAATGCTGATCATGAAAGAAACTAATAAAATTAGCTAATAAAAAGTTATAGTGGACACTTGAAGTTTGTGCTCATCTATCAGGCTAACAGTTCTAAAAGAAAACACCATTGAGATTTCCCTGGAATTTGAAAGAATGATCCTAAAATTCCTCCAGGATAACAAATTGTTAAAAATAGTTTTAACCTTTAGGGATGAAGGAAATTAAAAGTGGTTAAGAAGGAATCTTTCACCACACTTTTAGAGTATTTTTATATAAAGTTTTAATCCTTCAAAGGGGGCACGATGGCACAAAACATAGAACAGTGAGCAGGGCCGTAGACATAGCACAGCAGTAGGACATTTGCCTCACATGCAGCTGATCCAGGATGGACGGTGGTTCAAATCCCAGCATCCCACATGGTCTCCCATGCCTGCCAGGAGCGATTTCTGAGTGCAGAGACAGGAGTAACCCCTGAGCGCTACCACATGTGACCCCAAACACTAATAAAAGAAAAGAAAAGATAAACCAAAAAAAGGAAAAAAGGAACAATGAGCAAATGCAAATGGAGACTCCAAGAACAGACCCAGATCTAGTAGAAATTTAGCACAGACCAACAGATGCTCAGGATTTCACGAAGGGTGGATTAATCAATAAATACATGAGTTAACTTCAGAGAAAATTTCATTTGAAACCTCCACTCAAATAATCGAACACAATAAAAACCAGAATAAGATCATATATGAAAAAAAGAAATAAACAAACAGAGAAAAACTCAAGGAAATGAAAAGCGGATCATAAAGGTCTAAGCTATTTTTTTTAAGAATTCATTTAAAAAAATAACAAGAAAAAAGGAAGAAAATGTGACCACATAAAATTTTAACACTGTATAAACATTGCATACAAGACTTTCAAGCTGGGGAAATTTTACAATAAACATATTACGAAGAGCTCATCCTGTGTCATCTAAATGATGTTGAAAAACACAAACATTCGAGTAAGAATGCAATGAACATGACTAGAAAATTCATACACAGATGCTCACAAGCTGCTAACAAACACGCAAAGTGTCAATCTCACTCGAAAACCAAGACTTGCAATTTCAAATATAGCATCTTTTTCTTACCTATTAATTTACAATATATTACCATAAGGTAAACTATATTCTGCTAAAAGGGAGTATAAATTGATCTGGCATGACACATTATAAAATCCTCTCAAGGCAAATATAAGTCATGTTTAAAGCAGGGGAACCTTTTGATCCAGTATTTAGTTTACTGAACTCTACCCCAAGAAACTGCTGTGCATTTTTTAATGCTTATTGCATAAGGCTATTCATGGCTGCAATCAAAACAAAGCCATTCAGAAGTGCAGATGCAAACCAACTGCAAAAATAGAAATTATAGGCACAGATTATTACGTCATCTCTTAATTGTTTATGAAGCATTTATGTAATGCTAATGAAAATATCATGCTAACAAATTTCTATGTAGTATATTCTGAAATCTATACATGAAAACTACAGGTTGGCAGCAGTTAGTTTAACTGAATTAAATGGTGGTATTTTTATTTTTAAATTGCTAAAGGTTGGGAGAATTATGGACACTGATTTTATTTTGTATGTTTCAGTGACTGGGAACAAATTGGCAATGATATCATTAAAATAATGAAGTTTTAGACACAGACCAGAGATTCACATCTCTGTGAATAGGCTAGTATAGAACTAACCTCTAATAATGCCAATTATTTGTAACCCAAGAGAAATGGAATTGGGTCTTCAAACCCTAGCACCCCCACTTTCTTCCTTTCTTCATCTCTCCCTGTGAGGCCCACAAACACCTTCAAAAAGGAATGAAAGGCTCATTTATGGCAGGTCTGATGTTTTTCTCTTTTATCCTGGCAGTCAAATGTGAAGACTTCTTCTAATCTGGAGATCTATGCTATTATACAAAAAAAGCAAAAAAAAATTATATATTATATAAATGCTTGACAAAGGCTTTCTTAGCTGAAGAAGAGATCCTGGGGGGAGAAGCATTTTGTGATATGTCCTGCTGTTTCCACGCCAGTTTCCTAATAAGCAAGGAACACATTGACTACAGCCTGGTGGGTGACAATCGGCAAAACTTACCCCAAACCTACAAGCAAGGATTTTCTCCAAATGTTAGCAGCCAATTTCACTCTAGGAGGCAAAATGAGTGAAACTGATAAACCAATATTAAGGGCCCCCACAAAACTCCTTAAATATTCCACAGAGCAATTTGAGCTCTCAGAGCCTGCATGGGAACGAATGGGAAGACAGCTATCTGAGCATTATAATCAGAATGAATTGATTTGGTACCTCTTCTCCAGTTTCATTATAATCTCCGACAGCAGAATGGATTCATTTTATGTCATTTTCTCTGAAGTCTCGAGGAGTAGTTTCTTTTAGGTCCTGAGCTACGAGCACAGAAAGCACAGATGGCCGTCTGCTTCCCTCTATCCAAAGTGACGAGGAACCACTTTGGAGTTGTTTAAACTTGTTCCTTTTTGCCAAACAACCTGGCCATTGAACAGCTGCTCATTATGAGTCTCAGAAAGATGCAGGAGGAGATGGAACATGCCTTTAAGGAAATTGGAGGGTGGGGGCACTGGGTAAGAGGAGGGCATGAGACGGTTGTGCCATGAATGCCAGAGAAGGGGGAATAGATAATGGTTGTGTTAACTTGTGTTTATTTTTTTTCCTTTTGAAATGGGAGTGCGCAGGAAGTCTTAGTCTTCTCCTGCTACTGGGTAACCTGGCCAGCAATTGAGTTAGTGCCTGAGCTTACAGTGCTCCTCACCTTACAGACGTGCTCAGGCGCTCCATGGCTGCACCTAGCAATGCTCAGGGGATCCTCTGGGTGTCAGGACTCAAACCAGAGTTGGCCGTATGCAAAGCAACTGCTGAAACCACCAACTCTCTCCATATCCTGAGCTACCTTTGCATAAGCAATTTTTAGAAAATAATATCTTTATTTAAGCACCATGATGACAAACACGTTTGTAGTTGGGTTGCAGTCATAAAAAGAACACCCTCCCTTCCTCAGTGCATCATTCCCACCATCAGTGCCTCCCATTCCCCTCTTCCCCCCACCCTCTGTCTGTCTTTGAGACAGGCATTCTATTTTCTCTTACTCGCAATAGTCATAATATATATACACATATATACATATATAGCCATGATAGTTGTTAGTGTAGTTATTTCTCTAACTGCACTCACCATTCTTTGTGGTAAGATTCATATTACCACAAAGAACCAACCCTCATTTCTATTATCTCTGAGTATTATTACAATACCATCTTTTATTTTCCTTAAAATCCATATATGAGTGAGAATATTCTGTGTCTATCTCTTTCCCTCTGACCTATTTCACTCAACATAATAGTTTCCATGTTCATGAACATATAGGAAAATTTCATAAATGTATCTCTCCTAATGGCTGCATAGTATTCCATTGTATATATGTACCAAAGTTTCTTTAGCCATTCAACTGTTGAAGGGCATCTGGGTTGTTTTTATATTCTGTCTATTGTAAATAGCATGTATAAACAATTTTCAGTTCAAAGACTAAATGCAACTAGAACAGACTTCCTTCACTACCAAATTATATAAGGAGATTAAGAACAAAATTATACAAATATAATCTCATACAAAATTATATGAATATAATAAATTATATGAATTATATGAATACATTATATAAATGCAAAATGATGCAAATATGTCCATATGCTATATTAATAAGTATATACACATGTGTACAAATATTTCTAGCAAAAGTTCAATTGAAAAAGCTAACAAGTTATATGAAGAATTAAAAAATGTTATCCAAGCAACTTTAGGCAGGAATAATTTACAAACAATTTAAAGGGGCCGGAGAGAAAGTACAGTGGTAAGGCATTTTTGCCTTGCATGCAGCCAATCCAGGACAGACGATGGTTCAAATCCTGGCATTCCCTATGGTCCTCTGTGCCTGCCAGGAGTGAATCCTGAGCACCATCAGCACCAGGTGTGACCCAAACACAAACAAAAGAAAAACAACAACAACAACAAACAATTTAAAAATGAATTCAATTTTAAGGTAAATTGCTTTGTCCCATCTTGTTTGTTTGTTTGGGTGTTACTCCCAGCAGCACTTATGGGTTATTCCTACCTCTGTATTCAGAAATTACCTGTGGCAGGCTCGGGGGACCATATGGGATGCTGAGGATTGAACCAGGGTCAACCCTTGCAAAGCAAAGTCCCTGCACATGGTGTGTTATTGCTCCGCTCCACCCCACCTTATCTTTAATCAGTCCAGCCTCCATGACTGAGTGAATTTGCTCTAGTCTCTTCTGTCCACATTCCTATATTTCCTCTATTTCCTCTGACTTTTCCTTCATACTGTAGCCCATGTTGTGCTCTCTAGCAAAAAAACATTCTTCCTGCAAGTATGCATGTATCTTTCAAGAGATTTTCATCCAAATTTTCATCATCCTCAAGTGTATTTAACATCTTGTCATTGAATCTCTTCAGATTCAGATCAGGATTCAGGTCATAGTGGCTCCCCTGGTAAGAGATATCTTAAATATTCTTATATTCCCCTCATCAAATTACTTACTATTTTTATTATTATACATGTTTAACTGTCTTCTCACTTTCTAGACTATAAACTCCCTAAAGGTAGATACCATTCATAAACATTTATATCATATTCCAAAAGCTTAGGATAATGCTTGAAATGGAATGTTCACCAAATTATTTGTTGAGTGAATGAACTTCTAATCAGTAGTTATATACAGTTATTGTCTTCCATTATACTTAAAATCTCTATAAGATAAAGTATTATTCCTTATTCACATTTATATTTATGCCCAAGGTCGGTAGGTATTAACCAACATGTGTTGAATTGAATTTTGTTTTTAAAAAAGGGGAGACCAGGGATGTAACTGGTTCACTCAGTGAAATCACTGATCTTGCATGTCTGAGGTCCTAAATTTGGTTTCTGACACATCATAATCACCCAGACATCCATGCACGGAGCTGAATGTGATCCAAAAAGGAGAGATATGTGAGGATTAAAATAAAAGACTACATTGTTTTTCATGTCGTCACCAATCATTAGTCCAAGAATTAAAGCAAAGGATGGTGTTAATCTTGCCACTCACGACACACAAGTGTAAAAATGAATGGGTGGTATGGGCTCAGACTTGTGTCAAGATGTGTGACTGCTGGTGAGAAGGATTATCATTGCATTGAATCATCATCAGGAACTAATCTAGAAAGCTGGGGGCAAATATACAGATTACAAACATCTGCCAGGATACTTCATTACACATAGTATAATTTATACATAGATACCATAGACATAAATTTAGATGTCTAAATCAAAAAGCAAATGGCTGCTATCACTTTAGTAATTGAAATGTGACCAAACTGTATGTGTAAGTATTGTGGTAGGTGATGTAATGACTAAATTGGCAGCTTTACCAGCTCTTTCTGGCTCCAAATAGGCCAGCACTCTTAAATACAAGTTCCCTCTCAGGGACAAAATTATCTCCCTCAGTCCCATTAAAAGGAAATATACAGAATTAGATTTTCTTATTATCACAGTTGGAAACTTGTGGTTTCAAATATTGCTGAAATGAGAATCTTTGGTCAGGATTTAGAAATTACATATGATAGGATATTTTGTGTTAAATAAAAATATGTAAAATATGGGGCCAGAGTGCTAACACAGCGGTAGGGTGTTTTCCTTTCATGTGGCCAGTCTAGGATAGACCTTGGCTTGATCCGCTGATGTCCCATATGGTCCCCTGAGCCAGGAGCGATTTCTGAGCAAATAGCTAAAAGTAACCCCTGGGGGTCACAGGGTGTGACCAAAAAGGCAAAACAAAACAAACAAACAAACAAAAAAAAACCAAAAGAATCCATGTAAAATGACAAAATTTCTCATTTGTAACTTGTTCCTAGCATAGAAACTCTCATGCATGATAAAGTGATGATACTTGACATCAGAAGTGATGTCCGAGGGAGGTCCTAATGCTGCCCGGACACCAACTTGCTCCAGGGTGTGCTCATATGACACCCTGATGACTAGGAAACAGCAAAAACTTGATTTCAGAGTTGTTTTCTATGCCTCACCACCTGACAGTGAAATTTCACCTGAATGAAATCAGAAGTTGCTCCATGACACCCTGGCTTCAGCATAGTAAAAACCAAGAACTCTAAATACAGAAGCCTGGCTGTGACAACCATGATTGAAGAGAACTTTTCCTGGGACCATGAAAACAAGACTTTGGGGTCAGATAATTAGTGTTCCAGGAGCCTGTAGTTAGTCTTAGGATGCTTCAGGAGTAGGGAGATACTGTATTTTAGGCCAAGGGTTTTTTCCTTTCTAATTTCCCCAATGTTTTGCTGCACCTCTGCAAACAAACAAACAAAAACAAAACTGCCATCTCCCCTTTTTAATTTTATTTTTATCTTCTATGTGGGGATTCCCACCTATTTCATAGAACCTTGGAACACAAATTATTTGGTTTTACTTCATAGTTTTGCATTTTTCTATAAAACTGAGAAGAAGAAAAAGAGAATGGAGGCCAGGGTCCAAGTGGCCTCAGGTGCATTGATGGAGATAAAAAGAACAGAACTAAATCCCCAAACCAAAGTCAACAATAGAACCAAGAGACCAAAACTATAACAACTTAACTTAAAATGGACCTGGTACACTGTCAGGCCAGGGGACTAAGGGTGGTGGTACAGGATGTACGCTGGGAATTTTGGTGGAGGGAGGGCAACAAACACTCATGATGGAAATGGCTCTAATTCACTGTCGCTGTATGCCTGAAATCCAACTATGAAGGACTTTATAAATCACAATGGTTTCAATAAAATTAAAAAAAGATAAGTGATGTGTTGAAAAGAATGCTCCTGTACCTTGCCTTTAAAGTGGCCACATATGTAGAAGCTGCCAATCTAACTGTAAAAATCCCAAAATCCCATGCATTTTTCAAGCCCACATAGCAGAGAATTCTTTATTCTACCTCAGAGGAGAAAGCACACAGAAAGAAAGGGGGAGGATACTGAAATTTCTGTAGTTTTCCGGAGGAAATAAAAGACAAAGAGGGAGAACACAGTGAGGGTACAGGTCATTATGGTCTGCCTCTCAGATCAATTTTTTTTTTTTTTGGTTTTTTTTTTGGGTCACACCCGGTGACGCTCAGGGGTTACTCCTGGTTATTTGCTCAGAAGTCGCTCCTGGCAGGCACGGGGGACCATATGGGGAACCGGGGAATCGAACCGTGGTCCGCAGGCAAGGCAGGCACCTTACCTGCAGCGCCACCGCCCGGCCCCCCTCTCAGATCAATTTTAAGGAAAAATGGTTATCTCCAGATTCATGTTACAGAAGAATTTGATGTTCCCAAATGTGCCCTCCAAGAGAACTGAGTGTCTGTGTTCACTCTGTTAGAGAGCAGGAGTTGCAACTGAGTCTAAGTTTCTGTTTCACCACCACTTAAATGGGAATAACAAAATTCACTATAGGAATTATCATAATGGTTTGTGTGAAATGTCTGTAATCACAACCCATAATTACAACTGGATAGCTGTCTTTCATGCCCCATATTCCTCACCATCTGATTGTCCAACTTAGCCATCGAAGTTTCTAGAACATCTTCTCCATCATTTTTTTACTTCATTTATCTTTTGAATATATAAAATATATTTTCAGCAATGGATAATCTAATTAAAAACAAACAAACTCCTGGAATGATTTACCGAAACCAAGCAGCCAAGAGTATACTGACATGGTTTTGAATGAGACTGCAGAGGAAGAATGACTGACAAAGGACTTAGAAAGAATGACCAAGGATGACTTTCAGAACCTCAGTGCTGGCTGCTGTTGTTACTAAAGAGAGAAATATATTTTAAAAAACCCTTTACAAAAGACCTACAATGACATATATTACAGCCTGGCACTAGTTTATAGGATATACAATATACAGTGAGGGACATTTGATAGAGAGCAAAGTAGACAAATGTAAAAGTAGATAGACCCTCCCCCTGGCATGAGATAGTCCATGGCAAGGGCAGAGGCTAGTTTTACATAAATTTATCCATTCTCTCAGTGCTGTCCTCCCAATTGTTTCTGTGCAAGACCCAAATTCCAGAATGAAGACCAAGGAACAAAGCAACGACTGTGATTCAAGCACTCTAAGAATAATGGCCCAGAATGAGAACACTCCTACAGTGGGTAGGCAAATGTGAGGTTCAAAATGAAGCAGAAAAGGGCCAGATTATTATAGAAGATAAGATGGTAAAAGATAGGGCTAGTACTCTTGTCTATGAGAAAGCACCATCACTGTCTCAGAGAAGATGTGAGGTAGACCCAGTCCCCATCAGGGGCAAAAGAAACTTATGCAGCCTCAAGTTTTTAGTAAACAGAGCAAATACATCCTTGTCTGTAGTTTCACCATTTCCCTAAGCTCAGACAAGAACCCAACCATCCATTGGTTTAATTGACTTCTTATTTCTCTTCTGACTCTTTCAAATACCATCTATGTTAGTCTATCTACTGAGTTGGAACAGTTTAGGGCCAAGCAGGGAGCAAGTTACTACAAAAAAAGGGATCCTATAGGAATAGATCATTCACAGGGACAGAGAGAGGGTCCTGTCACCAAAGCATCAATGGGGTTAGAGCTCCTTGGAACTTCCAGACAGATGTATTGACAACAGAGCCCCTTAGCAGAAAGTCCAGGACACTAAGGCTACTTGGGATTCCTCTATCCCTGACCTTACATCAGATTCTTAATTTTAACAGTCAAGAAGAATTTATTGAATGAGTTCTACATTTCACCCTCTCTGGCCACCAAGCGCATGGAAGTGGAGAATCGATGTTCCCAAAGTTTCACATATCCGGGCATTAAGCAAGATAATATAATCAAAATATAATAATAAATACAATAATATTATATAATAATAAAGACAATAATATTATATAATAATATAATTAATAATATACAATAACATAATATTTACACATGTATTATATAATATTAATTTATATTATACTATTTGATATAATATAAAATATACTATAATATACAATTATGTATAATAATTATATATTGTATAATAATATAATAATAAGCAAAAGATAATAAGGCACAAATTCTCAGATTAGTCATTTTTCTTTCTTTTTGAAGATATGGGGATGCTCTCGATCAGTGCCCACAAACCCATGGTTTATTCTTTATGATACTAGAACAACTGGGCATGAGAATTCAATGTTCAGGCCTATAGGAGCTGGGTACCATCAGGATAGCCTGATGTTTGGGAGGCAATGCAGTGCCAATGGGCTTGAAAAACAGCTCAATGAACTCTCTCCCCAGATGACCCCAAACTTAGTCATTTTTCAATTTCAAAGATACGTAAGGACAGAGCAGACATAATTAACTGGTAAAACCCATGAATATTCTCTCTCTCTTTTTTTTTTGGTTTTTGGACCACACCCAGTGACGCTCAGGGGTTACTCCTGGCTATGTGCTCAGAAGTCGCTCCTGGCTTGGGGGACCATATGGGAACTGGGGGATCGAACCGCGGTCCGTCCTAGGCAGTGCAAGGAAGGCAGGCACCTTACCTCCAGTGCCACCGCCCGGCCCCATATTCTCTTTATTTAAATCTCTCCTCCTCTTTTTCTGTTTTCTTCTCTTTCCACCCCCAAATGCACCAGCAATATAATATAGCACCACTTCTTCCTGCAAAGGCATACTAAAAAAAAGGGGGAAATCTCATATATATTAACAAGCCCTTATCCACTAGGGATGGGAACTCTTACTTTTTTTATAACACAGGGCCATCTCCCTTGATCACATGTCATGTGGACCCAACTTAGACACCAGGGAATTAGACACCAACCATGCAGCCTTGACTCCTGGATCCCAGACATAGAAAATACACAGTTCTCCACAACAGCTCCAGGAACCAAATACCTTCTGGGGCACCCTTAATACTGCTCTGACACCAACATGTGCCAGTTCTAAAATTATATCCTGAGAACGAGGAAATGGGAACAACTTGATCTAAGAGCAGGTTGTCCTACCTCACCAGCCAACGATAAGACAAAATCAGAAAACTTGTTACCCCTCGATCTGTGCAAAAGCCAAGATTGCTATCTACAGATGACTGGTCGTTACAACCATAACTGGGCAGTACGCATCCTGGGACCAACAACAAAGCTCTAGCTGACGTTTTGGTCTAAGACCTATACAACAAACAAGATCTCTAATGCCAGAGATCTGACTGAGACAATCGCAACTGAATGGGTCTTCTGGAAACATAACGAAAGACTATACCCCTGGCTCCATCCTAGGGGCAGTGAAATGACCATGACCACCAACTATAGAAGATGGAGTAAAACGACACGGAAGGAACAGAACTCCTAGAACCACAAAGAAAGGCTTCATCATAACCTCCTCTCCTTAACCTGTGCAGCTACTAAGATCTCTAGAGACAGAGGTTTGATTTTATCACCCATGACAAAGCAGAAGTCTTCCATACACCACAAAAGTACTGAGCGGAGAGTAAATGAACAGACAAGGAGTCTACAGTTAACCCCATGACACTATACTTCAAGGGTGGAGAGGCCCTGTACCTTCTAGGCCAAGGGAATTCCCTCTCTAATACCCCCAATATTTACTATGCCTATGCAGGAAAAAAAAACGAGGGCACAAAAAAACTTTTATCTATTTATTTATTTTTTATCTTTATTTTTTCCTTTCTTGACTTCTTTGTTTTGGTGCAGATATTGAAGTTGATGTCCCCAATCTTATTTTATGTTACTTTATCTTTCTCTTTCTTTTTGCGCTCTGGCATGGTTTTATTTCAGGACTGAAACTATTAAGTGGTGCTTGCCTTTAGTGCTGTAGTGCTCACTGGATATTTTATTTGATATTTCTTTTTGTATTGTTGTGTATTTCAATTCCTTTTTTCCTGTCCTCTCTCAAACTGAGGTTGAGAGCCTCTAGAAGAACTACACCCATTTTTGGCTTATTTGATTTTTACTCCACTTTATTGCTTTTTCTTTCTTCAAACAAAACCACGTAACTTGAACTCTCTAGTTCCCCCTCTCAAACAGACGGGGAAATAAGGGAGGGTACCAGGACCAACCAGATATATGATCACTAAGTAGTAAGCTAGACGGGACCACTTATTCTAGCAGCGGGGGGTGGGGTGGGGGTGGGGGCAGTGGTGAGGGGGAGGAATATGGGATGCACGATGGGAACAGGGGTGGAGGGAGGGCAATTTTGGTGATGGGAATTCCCCTGATTCAATGTTAATATGTACCTAAAATACTACTGTGCAAGATATGTAAGCCAATATGGTCGAAATAAAAATAATATAAAAAAAACTCTCCTCTCTTATCTCTATCAATCTCTCTTGAAGTCCAAGAAGATTCCTCTCATTGGGGCTAGAGGAAAAGAAAAACTATATATATTAATGAGTGAATGGTGTGAGAAATGTTTTCCACCAAGGGTAAGAGAAGAAAACAAGAAACATGAGAAACAATAACCCATTTGCTTTCCCAATTTGTAGTTCCCCTTCATTGCACCTAATTTGAAAAACGCATAGAATTTTTTAAGCTCAATGCCTAGTTATCTATTGCTCCCAGAGATGGCTTTGTTTAAAATCATCATCATAATAATAAAACAGAGAGATGAAACATTCTAGTTGCTACCTATACTGAGCAATGCTTCAGCTTTCTCATTTACTTTCAGTAATTGTAAATTCGGTTCTGAGCTGTCTGGGCTTTGCCTACATAGCACTGTGTGTTTCCTGCTGCTCTGTTCCCTTCCATCTACAAAGACCCAGGGAAAACCCAATGGTCCCTTCATTTGGGCCTCCATTCTTTGCTTTTGCTTTGTTTCCTTCCCTTTCTCCACTTTCTTTCCTTCCAGCTGAAACTCTTCCTGACCTCTTTCCTTTGCTAGCAAAAAAGGAATATATCTCTTTATGAGTATGCAGTCCAGTAAAATTGGATTAACCTCTAGAAATCCTGCACTAGCCTCTCTTTATCCTGAAGAACTCAAACAGCTTAGTTTGGGCCATGGTTATTTCTTAAATCACCCCTCAGGATCGTAAGTCAGTGGACTCCATTGTGCACTTTTGACTGCAATGCAGTTGCAAGGCAAATCAGTTTGAGAAATGAGAGAATTAACAACTTTTAAAAAGTAAGGCCTAGAAGGGCATAAATAATAATGACCCTAATCATAGATTCCAGATCAAAACTATCTCTGGCAAGAGAAACTATTTTAGAGTGGAAAAAGTGCTGTTTCAAAGGTTGACTTGGTTTAAATGTCAAAGCAAAACAAAGTAAGATCACCCAAACCGAATTATGATGAAATACATTTTGCTTAGCCACCTAAGGAACACACACACATATCATCTCCTAAAATAGTCACCTATTTAAGCTCAGTCAAGTATGGAAATTGAATGAGAGGAGAAATCTTAACTTGATTGTGGTTGGCTGTGGTGGCGAGCAATGACGAAGTCTTGCCTACCACATACATGGGTAGTGTAGGGCAGGAAGCACTGTAGTCAATTCTGTATCAAGAATTGATTAGCAAGTTGTTCAAGGACTTAGCTTTTTTGATTTTTTTCCTCTGCAAATATAATTTTTGCATAATTATTCAATTGGATTGGAAAAGGGATGGAAGTAACTCAAACTCCAACACAGGATAGCCAATTGTGGTTTATAACAACAGTTTTTAAAGAGGTTGGTTGGTTGGTTGGTTGAAAAGCAAAGTTAAATCCAAGACACATTTAAAAAAATTTTTTATTGATCTCAACTTTTTAAAAAAATTATCTTTATTTAAACACCATTTAAGACACATTCTAGACGGCTATAGCTAACCCGCTATTCCTGCTTCCAGCCCATACTCATCTTAACATACCAAATTTCTCTGTTTCCACTGAAATGTGCAAATAGCCTAGATGGTGCCTTATATTAAACAGGAGAACTTTAAAAATAGTTCAGATGTATTCAAAGGAATTCTTTCTTAATGATCTAAATGACTGGAACTGGACCACAAGTAAAAGGGCTTTCTTTGATTAAATGCCAAATGTTGTTTTAAAGCAACCTCAGGGACATTCTTGCTCCGGAGAAGCTGTGCCCATGCCAACAAAACAAGTGGGAATTTGGGCAACTTTCCATGTAATTCAGAGAAAAGAAATGCGCTATTGCCACAACTTATTTCATTAGGCAGCAGAGCTGTGCATAGAATAGACCATCAGAGAAGGAGTTCCCCCAACTGTTCCTGAAAAGCTAAATATAGACAAGCCATCCCTTGTTTGCTTGAAATTAACTGGTTGTGTACTAATTAATTACTAGCAACTGGTCATTCATTAACTTCTTAAGACAGTAATCACTGTCTACATGAGTTCACTACCCTCCCACAAGTTGGAGGTATCCTTCATAGTTGAAGTATAGAACATTGAATAGAGTGTTTTAACTGTCCCTGGCTTTGTTTAGAGAGAAAAATAACATTGGGCTGTCAGAATGTGGTCTTCACCTTCTTAATCATTAATTTGCATTGTCATGTGTTTGATCAGACACATCATGTGGAAATTATCTTTTTATCCTGCTAAGAGAAATAAATTGACTTCACCAGGGTTGACTCATTCATGTAGAATAAACAGCATCTCAGGTTGTCTACAGAGTGAAAGGTAAATTTAAGAAAGTTATGTGATAGATAATAGGATCTCAAGTTTAGAGGTTGAAGGAGTGGGGAGGGAGTCCAAATCATGGAATGTTTCCCCCTAGCAAATCTTGAATATGTCCCCCGTGCAAATCACACAGTGCTCTGTATCCCCATATCTCTGTGGTTTAAACCGAGATGGCCCTGAAAGGCAGCATTTTCAGGAAATAAACAACTTAGATTGGAGAGAAATGAATCTGCCCCAAGCAACACTAGCAAATAGATAACTAAGCAGGGAGACATAATATATGTATGCTTAGTATTAGAAGCTGAGCAAGAAACACCGAGTCAATTGTTTTTCAAGACAATTAGGCAATACTCAGAGGCAACCAGGAAAACACAATCTCTTTTTTCTCTCATTACAAAATGTACAAGACCGCCTCTCTGTGAAGCCAACAGTTAAAACATTTCAAGCCACAATCTCTCCTCCCAAGAGCTAGTACTATTTTTTGTGGATGACTTTCTAAATGAATGTTCAAGGTGTCTGCCTGCTGTCCCAGTCCCAGCCAGGTGATGGGAGGTCTCAGGATAGTATAAAGCAGTGCAGTCAATAATTTGTCCCCCTTGATGCTCTTTCAGCCCATCTGTATCTAAAGAATGAGTACTGGAGTGACCCTGGATGGAGGAAATGGATTAAACCCTGATGGCTTGGCATTCAAAAGAACTTCTGTGTCTTCCACTTCTATGTAGCTATTACTATGATGATGAGAGGCAAGTGAGGCTGGGAAGACAGTCTGCATTTAGCAGATAAGATGACAGATTTAGGAGAGGCCAAGGAGCTTATGACAACTTCATGTCCTAAAGGAAAGGCTGACTCTACATCTCTACTACCTTCCTTTCACTGGAGAAAACTCAGGAGTCCTAGGGTCAGCCTTCATGTCTAACCTCTGACCTTGAAGAATACATCCACCTTTTCTCTGTTTCTGAGCTCCATCATTTACAACATAAGAACCAGGGAAGTGCTCTACCACACAACTATGCATAGTCACCATGATGTCATGGACAGATGGAAGGTGTCTTTCCAGGATCTACAAATAAGATTTTAATGAAAAGTTCCAGTACATTTTATTATGCTTTGCCCCTATTTTCTAGTTTTGGTGTCTGAATGATTTGGGGACATTCTAAGGATGAGAATAGGGATCCAAAAAAGAATGGAGTCATAGCCTTAATGTGCCCAGTGTGACAGTGAATTGTGTCTTGATGGTGGCATAGTGAGGAGGGGCAGGGATTTGAGACAAGCTTCTTAACATTGAGAATGACTATAACATAATAGAAAGGAAGGGGAGGGATCCTTGGGGTTGAAGAAGGGGGCAAGTACTGTTTTAGAAAGCAGGAGAGGTGAGAAGAGATAAAGCAGAAGCATCCCCAGTAAAATCGTAGGAAAGTGATAAAGCTTTGGAATTTAGGGAGGCAGAGCAACAAGACCATGTAGGAAAGTACAGATAAGCCTGAAGACCTCATTGTGGCTATCTGGGCCTCTCTTTCCTGGGCTCACATGGCCAGTTTTCCAACCTGAAGTATTTGTATTATGAGTTTTCTGGTCAACCCTGGAGATGGCAGTCAGAAAAGAGAAGTGAAGACTTGAAAGCTTCAGGACAAAAATGGGTAGTTGATGATATAATAGGAAGTTGTCCTTAATAGAACAGTTGACTTATAAGGTGTTAGCACTTCTCAGGGAGCATCCAGGCACAGACACTATTCCCTTCTGGGTGGCTAAGAGACAGGAAGTAAAAATAGGAATTCATAGATAGATGCTTAGGGATAAATAATAAAATGGGGGTCTTGGGAGAAAAGACCATTGGTCTGTGTCAATCATAAACCCATACACACACACACACACTATATTTAAGAGATATTACAGAACCAACCATCTAAATGTAAGCTTCACTGGTGCTATTCTCAGCAAAGACTATGTGTAGATGAGAGTGTCAATGAAAACATGAAATTTTTAACCTCCCCAAGTTGTACTTTTGTTTTTAATGGCAAATTGTCAGGAGCTACCAGAGGTTTATCTTTCCCATCTTCCCCCCTGACAATAGAGAAATATCTGTCTCTCTAGTTTCATTGGCTTGGTTCTATGATGACAATGATGATAATAGTAACCGAGAAGAGATGAATCTGTCCCCAGACTCTCATCTAGGGATACCAAGGGTGGTGGAATGGGAAAGAATGGGAAGTAGCCAGAGCAATGTGGGTCTAGAGCAACCAATTCTACATGTATCTCTGTGCAATTGTCACTTGAATAATGGAACCTCAGGAAGGGGCATGAACTTCCTTTCTTCCACCAGGAGCTCAAGGTTGAAGGCTTACCATTTTAGGCCTGCAATCAACCTCCATCATTCATTTAATTTGTCAAAAAAAATTTTTATTAGCTCCTGCACATTGTGTGAAAGCACAGTGTATCAGATAGGCAGATCAAATAAATACCAGTCTGAGAAGAGCCAGCAAGCTAGTGTCAAAGAGAAAATGGAAATGGGCCAATTAGGTGATCAGTGGGGGTAATAGACAGAAGTTCTGACAATGGAAGGAAACTTGTAGTCCCATCAGAGCAGTTTTCACAATGCTGACACGATTTTGTCTAGCGTAAAAATATCTGTTTTATGACACAAGAGTGGGCATTCCTATTGCATTCAGTTATAATGTGAGAAAATCATTCCTGTTTTAATTCTTGTTTGCTCATTCTGAGAATGTCAAGAGGAAGTCTCAACTGCATGCTACTACACTTCCCTACAAAATGTCATGTCCCTGATTTAATAAAAAAAAAAAAAAACAGAAAAAGCTAGTTTTTGGTGCCAGTGCTTTGACTCAACCAAAGCATCTAGCAAGAAGGTGATCTATAGGCCAGAGCGATAGCACAGCGATAGGGTATTTGCCTTGCATGTGGCAGATCCAGGACGGACTTGGTTTGGTCCCTGATGTCCCCCAAGACTGGATCGATTTCTGAGTGAACAGCCAGGTGTAACCCCTGAGTGTCACCGGGTGTGACCCCCCCCACAAAAAAAAAGAAAAGAAAAAAAAAGAAGGTGATTTCATTGCTTGATTTTAATTCTATTTTACCTATATTTTTAAATATACATATATGGTTACCTCTAGATAACCAAGTCAGGGTATTTGGAAAACTATTTAGTGCATATATGTAACTAGGAGGATAAAGGTGGTACCATTGTGGATGATGTTTGGAAAACGCAGTTATTTCACTCATAACAGAAAACAAACTTCCAATTGATATGTAAGGTTATTATTTTCTACAACTGCTGGGAAGGAGGAAAGAATATGAAGAGAAGATTTATTCAGAAGCATGTTTAGAAGCCACAAATCTTCTCCAGAGCTCTGGATCTTGAGCACCTCAGCAGGAGTCATTCCCATTCCCCACCTCTCTGTTGAGAAACCTATGGCCAAGACTCTGCCAACTCCCACTGGCTGGCATCATGTGGTAGTGACTGAATTAGCACTTCACCTTATTTCTTTTCCTTTTCTATTTCCTCAGTCCCTGGGAGATAATGATTGAGCTCAAATCAAGAGACCCATCAGTTGGAAAAGCAGACACCCCGTGACCCTACACATATGGATCCATTCTCCCAATCCACACTGTCCTGAATTGCCCCCCACAAGAGGCAGTGGCTATGCTGGGCCGTATAAGTACAGGATACCAGGCACCCCGAAGGGTAATCACTGCCTCTCCACAAGGCAATTTGGTGTGACTAGAATATCAAGTGGAAAGCAGAAGTCCACCCTGGCACTGCCCGCCATGCATCACATTCCAGACACAATTGCATCTTGATGGATGCTGCAAACACAACTTTATATGTCTGCCACAGCCCCAGTGACCTTTTGGATCCCCGAGTTAAAGGGACTGTTATTCATCTTTATGTACCTCTTCCTATGACAGGTCTGCATGAGAAAGCCCAAGACACTTTGATGAAGTAAATAATTTAGCCCCATCCATAATCACCTGTCATTCCCAAGCCCTAATTCCTTTGCAGGACTCCTTCACCAAACCAATGAAATAGTGAGTCCCTTATTACTGCCACTGGGCCATCATAACTTTATGTAGAAGCTAAACTGCATCCAATTGCTGAAGAGTTCTTTCTGTTTTGTTTGATTTGATTTGTGGGTGTCTCATGTGGTGACCAGGAGACCTTGGACCCTTCCTTGCAATTCTCAGCTGACTAGACTGTAGGTTCAATGTGAAGACCTGAAGCTGGTTGGGTCTTGTACCACTGGGGATTACTTAAGTGTTGTTCAGGACTAAACCTGGCAATACTCATGGGACTCTTGTGGTACTATGGATTTACTGGAGCTTGACTACATGTTAAAGGCATGTGACTTTAACCCTGTATTCTCTTCAACTTTTGAATCTTAAAGAGGAATATGAATGAGGGGCTATTTTCTAATACAAGATACTACAAATACAGACCAATTACATATTTTCATAATTTGAGTAATGGTTAGTGTTTATGTACTGGGAACCCACTAGGCACCACATATTGCACTTAGAACTTAGATGCATTTTCTTATTTCATCCTCCAAGCAACCATGTAAGGAAGCTATTAGTAGTGACAAGATACTGAGCATCAGAAATTAGAACTTTGCAGAATGTTACCCATCAAATAAAGTAGTAGCCATTTCTGGAGCAGGGGGCATCTGATAGAAAGAATGACTGCATGGTACAGCTGGGATGCATGATTCCACCTATATCTATTTTCTAAACCTTACCTCTTCTTCCCTGAGGAAGTTAGGCTTCAAGGCAGACAGGGCCTGCTACTTCCTGGTGCTTTAGCCTGCTACCTTTCTACCTCCAAGTCCCTTCCCCTGACGTTTGGGTGAAAGCTATTTGGAAGAGTGCATAAAATTTCAATGACAGCCACTTCTCATCCTGAAATATAGAGATAGCATATGCTTCCTGGTGCCTCCAAAGTACCTTTCATTGTCTGTTCTAAATTCAAAGGCTGATTTCCCAGATATATTGAGAAGGCCATAAAATTCCAGAGAACATTGAGTGTTGGCTAGTTTAGAAGAAGGCAACAAAATGGTTGCTGGATAGTTCAGCCCTACAGAAAAGGATAGTTTATTTCTTTGTCCAGTGGCTAACATAGGG
>PVKC010002614.1:0-42490 GCA_004027635.1 Crocidura indochinensis
GAGCCTGCCAGGAGCAATTTCTGAGCATAGAGCCAGGAGGAACCCCTAAGCACTGCCGGGTTTGACCCATAAACCAAAAAAAAATTTTTTTTGTCTTCAGTACATATATTTTATTCTCAAGATGTGTGAATTATGAAATACAGAAAAGATTACAGTGGCAGAAAAATCAGGGAAAATAGTGAGGGTACTCAGTACATGAAAACTCTATCTGCAAACCAATATAAATTTTATCTTTTCAAGAAAGTTTGTATTTAACTACTGCAAATTTTATGGCTTGAATTAAGACTGTAGTCATAAAATATATTAGTCTAAATTTCTATGAAAATGAGGCTATTTGTAGTAACGCTGACATTTACAAATTAAGTATTTGCAAACAAGCATATATAAATATATATATATATATAAAATAGTTAACATTGTGATTAGATAGTCACTGGTTTTATTAATAAAAGCCCAATCTATATATCTGGAAAATTAAGTAACACATGGATTCAAAAATCATAGACTATGATGTTTAAATAAGGTATATAAAATATAATAAATCCTAAAGGATCTTGATAAAATTTCCTAATAGTACACATTCTATGTAGTTATAGGAAACACAGATGAAAACAAATGTTAGTATGTAGAGAAACAAGAACTGCAATAACACTGATGCTAGAAATGTATTGAAAATGACACATTAGAAGTCATGTCTGGTAGATCTTTAATCGATTTAATATGAATTTCTCCAGAAACAATTTTGCACAGTATAAAAAAGAGAACAAGATACAGATATATAGAAAATTTAAAATAAATGAAAGGTAGGCATATATATCTATGAAATAGTAGTACATTATTAGACATTGTTTTAAATAATCTCTTCATCCAGCAGTTCACCTATTTCTTAATCATGTTATTCATTATATGAATGCAAATATGGACCAATGTATATTCATCATTGGCCCTGATTTTTTCTCAGCACTCATAAAATTCTTGCTATTTCCTAAGTAACAACTTAGGAAAGTCTAACAACTTATGATCTCAAGGATTTTGGTATTTCTGAGATAAGAGGAATACCTTCTGTTATGACAAAAACACTTTTGATGGATTCCAAGAAGGATGTGATCATCAGAAAAATAATTTCCCAATCAATATCTTGGACACCTTAGTTCACCCTACTTTTCATATTGGCAAAGGAATGTGGTTAAAGATTGAGGTAATGATTAATGCTACATACATAGTGAGGCCTCTATACAAATCTCACAAATATTTTATAATTAAAGGATATTTACATTGGTAAATATCCCCTATAATTCTATGTTGTTAATCACTCCAGTTTTGTGGATTTCTCTTGCACATGGTGTACTCAGGCCTACTGGGTGTGATCTTCGGCATCCCACATGGTTCCCCAAACCTGCCAGGAGTGATTTCTGAGTGCAGAGCCAGAGCACAGCCAGATGTGGCCTCAAAACAAGCAAATTAACAATCTTAGGTTTTCAATGTTATTAATTGGATTATGATTATGTGACTTATATGCACAATGTAATACTATCCAGTTGTAAGTTTGCTGGATAACTGGTTGAAATTGTAAGCTATCATGTTTAGTGAGTCAAGCCAGAAGAAGAAAGACAAACACAGGAATATTAAACTTATATAGTATATAGAATATAATAAAGGGGATTGCTTATATCATCCTAGACCTCATACTTTATGGGAAAAGAAGTGATAAGGGAAGAAATCAGTGAGAAAGGAAGTTGAGAAAAAGAGGTAATGGGGAAGTAGGGTTGGGACTTGGGTTATGCTGGTCATGTGGAATATTAGTATAGCTATATATCCAGAGTATAGTTTCAAAAACATTGAAAACATGCTCTAAGCTGCAAAAATGGAGCTTTGCAATGTGCTTACAATGTGGCAGGCAGAGATTAAGGGTGGAGATGCTAGAAATGATGAAGTAAGGGAGTACTGGAGTTGACACTGGTGTTTGGGACTGGAGTTAAATATCATGCTTAAAACTTCACTATCAATAACTTTGTAAATCATGCTTCTTCTTTTAATACATTTTTTATTTAAGTAACATGATCATAGTTGGATTACAGTCACAAACAGAACACCCCCTTCACCAGTGTAAATTTCCCCCGTCCCTTTCCCATCCCCTGCCTGTATTCAAGACAAACATTCTACTACAGTTATTTGTTTTAAAGTTCAGTAAATTGTATTTTTTCCTTAAAGGATAAGAGTAAAAAAATATAGTAAAGGTGTGATAGTGGCAATCGCCGTTGTTTGCATAGGTCCAGAAAAATGGGGAAAATGGAAAAAAAAATCCTTGACCTTATTACAAAAAGGCCTCACCCCAGAAGTTTATTGGCATAAGACCAACGCTGGGTTCCAGGCTTACAAGTCTGTCCAAACAGAGTCATTTTCCGTGGTACCAGTGAAACTTTTTCACACTTTAGCTATTGTTGGTATCAGATTTTTATACTTAAAGATTACAGATTCTGTGCATTTCTTTCATCGATGTCAGGCTGATGTGAAGCATCCTCTAGTTTCAGCATACCATTAAATGCGGAGCGATCTGCTCTGCAAACAGCCTGTTGCTGCATAGTCTGGGTATTGAGAACACTCTTTAGAGTAAGGCAATGCCAAAGCAGTGGTAGATCTTGCCTGGTAGAGGCTTGGATCCTGGTAATGTTATAGACAATTGTGGTTGTTTTCATAGATAGTATCCATCGTTCAGGTGTGTGGGGGCGATGCCCATTCTTTTGATGCCGAAGTCAAATCATTATGCCAATGTTCAGGGTATAAGGCCTAATTGCATTACCAAAGTTGTGTTTTCATCTCTATTAGATAAGAACTTGTTTGCATATATATTATTTTCCCATTTTAATGTGCCTATGCAAAAGAGAAGCAATGCCACAAAATATTGTTGGTGCATCTGAAGGCCAATGAGTAAAGTCCAACATTCCCCATAACTTGATTCAAAATGAAATTTATATAGAGATACTCTTCTACCAGTATTGCTTATAAAACAGATCTCAAAGGTAGAATATCAAACAATCAAATAACAAAACCAGTGGGTAAAATTGTCACTATATGAGGATGTTTGAAAAGAGTTATAGATGTTAAGGGACTACATTTGAGATATACAAAGGAGATACACATGTCCCTTTTATGTTTTAGAATTAGTCAAGAGAGAGGGTTTTGTTTCTGAGACACCACTTTGGTCTGTGATTTGGACAATCAAAGAGCACTTGGAGCCATGTCCTCCCCGTTTTGCCTGCTGAAGCTTCCGAATTCCCCAGAGGCGTTTGCTTCCTAATTGCTGGAAGTTGGAAGTTAACCAGTCCCCTCCCAGCCCCTTGAGGAACTAGAAAGCCTGGGGTCTCTTTTAAATCACACCTCGTCGGAACCCACTTGCTAAGACTTGTCCAGGAATAACTCTGGGGACCGGGAGGAAAGAGAGAGAAGGCTGTGGGGGGCAGCCAAGGCTGCATCTTCCCCTTAGCTTGGCAAAAATGCCTACAGTGTGCCCTGCGGGTGATGTGTTGCCTGTTGAAGCTTCAGACGCCACCCAAAAAATTATTGTGAAAGATATGTGATACATCTTGGCCAAAACAAAAATCATTAGTACAGAAAAATGGTTAAATGTGGGGTAAAAGGAGATGGGAGTGAGGGAGTAAAGGAATAAAACGAGCTCCTGGACGGCTTTCAGATTAAAACAAACAGATGAAACACAATGATATACAAACCCCCACACGGTTTCACGATCAACAGGTTTAGTAAGGAAACTTCCCCGGTAATTCCTGAAGCCAGAACCTATTGTGCTGCTATTCCCACCTCGCTGGCTTGCCCAGGCATGTGGCCAGGGGAAGCCCTGGAGTTCCCGAGGAAGGAGGTAGGAGTGCTCGGGTGACCCATGTCCCGCAACCCTTCCTAGGCCTGGTTAAAGAGGCCTTCGGCATGTTGGAAGGCTGCCAAACCCCATCCCTCTGGGGTTTCTCAAAAGGGAAATGGGGAAAGCCTAGGGAAACCAATAAGATCCTCGAAGGGACACACCTCACTGGCTTGCCTAAATATGTGGCCAGGGGAAGAGGAAGGAGATAGAGGGGTGTTGGGGTGATCCATGTCCTGCACCCCTTCCTAGGCCTGGTTAAAGAGGCCTTTGGCAAATCATGCTTCTTAATCTTAAAAATGTTACTTAAAAATCTACTGAAAAAATAAAAAAAAAAACAATTCTTGCTATAATTGGTGTCTTGAAGATGTGCCTAGTCGAAGGTACTTTCTCAAAGAACATTACTGATAATTTAAAGAAAATCACTGAAAATAGGTAGATAATAAAAGAGACAGGAATCCAGCTAGGCACTCTTGAAACATTGGAGGTGTTGAGGTGAGGTTAATATGTACACCAGGATCTAATTATTAATATTATTATGAACATATAAATTAATTACAATTAAAGTAGAAAATCTGACATATAATTTTCTTTTAAAATGTAAATTATTTCAGATTTCTGTGTATAGAACACAATCTTACAACAATGAAAAATTGAAAACTGCAAATGTCTGTGAGAAGTAGCATATTTTATATACCCTACCAGATCAAATCAAGCCTGGGAATGAGAATGAACTGGGAAGCCATTGAACTACAAAGTCAAACGACATTTTCCTAAAGATAATTTATTCTAATAAATGTCTGATCAATTAACTTACTGGGAATATAACAAGTTTGCTAATGTCTTTATTAAATGCAAAATGCAAAATAATTGTTATCTGAAGGAGTAATTGAGGACTATGATCCCTCAGATTTAGAGTAGTAAGAAATTTATTATTTAATATTATTTATTAACTTTTAGTATACTATGTTTGATTTTGTATTCTTTTTTTTTTTTTTTTTTTTTTTTTTGGTTTTTGGGTCACACCGGCAGTGCTCAGGGGTCACTCCTGGCTCCATGCTCAGAAATTGCTCCTGGCAGGCACGGGGGACCATATGGGGGGCACCGGGATTCAAACCGATGACCTTTTGCATGAAAGGCAAATGCCTTACCTCCATGCTATCTCACGGGCCCCAAGGATTTTGTATTCTTAATATTAGCATTTTAAATTTAATAATTTTAGTGAATATTTTTCTTATGTCACAATTATATATACATATTATAATTAATTAAAGTCTGGCTTTAGATCTAATCTTTTTTCATTTTATTGTCACAAATGACCCGTTGCCTTATTTTCTGCATACTTTACTTTTAACAAGATATTCAAAATTTTTCCCCTTTGTTTTGATGACAGCTTTAACTTAAAATTAATTCATTGCTTAAACTGAATCACGTCATCTGATTTCCCACTGTTTCATCTAAGTAACATTTATTAACATCTGAATTTTTTAAGCCGCTTTACAGTCAGGTATACATTTTTGCTACTTAATCCAGATGTAAGCAGTCTTGTTATCACCTTTGAAATGAATTTAGGTTGTGAAATTGTGGCAGTACACACAATAAAAAGTCTTACTTGTCAATTATGACCAATACCACCCACAACAGAGTCACCATTTAATCTATTGACCTCACAGTGAGTTCAGCAAGTCTCAATACAGAAAAGTAATATCAAACAAAGTAGAATCTTCTGTTTGTCAGATATGTCAAAACACACAGATCATTTAATAGTGCAATAAAATTAAAACACACGTCAGGATATTTATATTTTGCATGCACATAAAACAAGGCCAAATCAATATAGCAAAAGTCAAATTTTGTTTCTTTTCCTTTCATCTGTCACAGGCCAATGGCTGGGGTAATTGCCTGGAGGGATAGCTATTTTGTCAAGGTAAACTGAACTTTCATCACAAGGAGGTTCCATCATCAATGTATTGTCAAAACGGGAAAGAACAGGAAAAAGGAAAACTCTAATAATCTTTCTTTTTATCTTGTGGATCACCTGCTGCCTTAAATAATGCCCAACTGACTGACAGCAGGGAGTTTCTAAGAAAAAAAGCCACTTTTTTTTTCTATCTCTCTAGGCTCCTCAAGTCTTTAATGAACTCTGGGCATTGAATTGTTCAGCAGAAGTCAATAGTGCCTGCTGTCAACACAATGTGCCTATGCGCTTCTTTAAAGGCTTAGCTTTCTTGAAGTTTAGTTGTCAAAAACCTTACTTTCAAATAGATTTCAGTGTCAATACAAACTGTTTTCCCACTAATGTTAAGAGATGGCCACACAGAGCAGGATCAAATGCTGTTTCAGGAAGTTGCCAGTGCTGATATTTATTAGCTGCCCACACATAGGGAAGCATCTTTAGAAAGGGAAATATCTTGCACAAAACGTACACCATTTCAGACTGATTTATATATCCATCATATTCATATATATATATGAAAAAGTAAATAAAATAAATTGAGCATATATATATATAACAAGAAATGCAAGGGCAAGCTCTGGGCTATGGGTACACCAACATTTTGTAGCATACATGAACTATTAGACAAATACACATCAGGATGTGCATATGATAATCTCTAAGGAAACTATATTATAAAGTAGTCAATATTCAATTTATAGACATTCTTTCCCCAGATTCATGTAAGGAGGATAGAAATTTTCAAGGAAAATACAATTATAAGGTTTATTTCAGCTCTACTTATTTAGACTCATATTTTTAAAATGAAAAAAAATTAATAAAACATGTTGGGTATTTTCAGTATTTTCCTCATTTATTTTTTATTTTCTTCTTTTCTTTCTTTTTTTTTTTGGGGGGGGTGGGGGCACACCCGTTTGATGTTCAGGGGTTACTCCTGGCTATGCGCTCAGAAATTGCCCTTGGCTTGGGGGGACCATATGGGACACCGGGGGATTGAACAGCGGTCCTTCCTTGGCTAGCGCTTGCAAGGCAGGCACCTTACCTCTAGCACTACCTCACTGGCCCCATTATTCTTTATTTTCTATTAAAATATATAATGTGAAGCCTGAATGTAAGCAGTGAAGCTAGGGAGGGCACTTGCCTTACATGCAACTGACCTGGGTTTTCTCTCTAGCATTACCCTGAATCTCCCAGAAGTGATTCCTGAATGCAGAGCCAGGAATAACCCTGAGCACTCCTAGGTGTGCCCCCCAAAAAACCATAAATAAATAAATAAGTACATATAATACATAAATAATCTTAGGTAATCAATACACTATGTAAAATAAATAAATTTCTATTCTAACCAAAAATTTAAATTATTGAATTTGGGTGGGGGCAGAGGGTTGAAAAATTTGGAGTAAGAGTAATATGAGAGTCATAGTGGAGACAAAAAATAATAAACTAGAGCTATTATTTTTGAAGGAAAGCAAATCAGTGCTCCAGGGGTTGCTCCTGTTGATTCTGGTCCATCAGTTCAATTTATTAATGCTAAAGCATGATTGTACATAGGACATCAGTGTTGTTCTGAGTACTTAAAAGATCACATCTATAATGATGGAAAAAGGTTGAGTGATTTTGAAGATTAAATCTAAGGGCAGACATGTATACTAACCCCTTTGCTAACTTCTGGTCCTGGAGTTAATTGCTTTATATAATACCTGTAGCACATTACTATTCAAAATGATATATTTCTATGTCTGAAGTCATATATGTTAAAGTTTAATGGTACATATTTATGGGTAAACAGAAGTATTTAATGAAACCTTGTCATTTTCAAAGTAACCAAATGTCTTTCAATGAAAGTACTTATTTTATTATAGATTATTTCTGTAAGTTTCCCCATAAAAGAAGTTTTGGAGTTGTAAATCAATCCTGCCTCATTAAAAATTGTAATTCAAGTAATAATAAGAAGAAGAAAAATAAAGAAGACTAACCTGTTGAAAAAAATGTCAGTAACATACAGCTAAATAATAAAGCAAATAACAGATGAATCCTCATTAAGTTTAAGATGCTCCATTTATGAAAACTATATGAATTTCAGTGCTCCTAGAATACTAACAAAACTTTTATTTTATAATAAAATAAATGTTGTCTAAGCCTCCTAAGGAAAGGAAGCGGAAAGTTGCTACAAAATAATGCTTCTTCCCCAAATGGTACATTTTCTATGGAAGATGTAGTGATTTCAATACTATATATTGGCATCATGTCAGAGAATGAAAACAGGAAGATCTTACTGGAGTAGTATTAAAATTAGTGAGAACATCTTTGGATTTCTAGCAGCAGACATTTTGATTATGTAGTAGATGCTAACCTAAAAAATAATCAAACAAACCAGAAAAACCTTAATGACATCAGCACAAACCTGAGGATTGCCGGGTCTGGCCTTCAAAACTGTGGAAGAAGTTGGTAAGACATTTGTCAATCATAACAAAAATAAACAGAACCAATAAAATTGTTTCTAATAAAAAATCTTATTCCTAATGTGTATATTTAAATATGAACCACTATTTTAATAGCTATATTTTAGCAATACTTAATTATGAATTCGCTTTTATAAGCTAATCAAGGATATATCCCTATCAGCTATAATTATTTAGGGAAAAATAAGCACTAAGACAAAGGCATAAGAAATCATCTCCACATTTTTAACCACTATTGATTTAGTAAACCCATATAATTTTATATTTACTTATTCATTTATGATTATGTTTATGAATCTTTTTACTATTTTTTACTAATACTTTATAGCCTGTGAAAAGTATGTAACAGAACCAAGCTGTAATATACAGCAATTTATGACACATCTGATATAAAATTTTCCCAAAGTAAATATCTCTGTAAATATTTTAATAAATATTAAGCATATTTGTTAGTATTTCTACATATGAAAACATTTATGAAGGAAATATAATACTAATTTTTATAATGATCCTTGTACTAAGTAAAATAGGAATAGGTGCAGTAAAGATTAAATTCATGATTTACCTTTTTGATAATCATGAATAATTAGATTTTAATTAGTGAGAATTATAGTTAATTAAATTAGTCTGGAATCCAGTCTTTATATTTTTATAATGGGTACATTTTCTTCTTATAATGCTTTCAAAGATTGGAGTGGTAATATAGTGGGTAGGATTCTTGCTTTGTACTTGATCTACTATTGTCTTATCCCTGGTACTTATATGGTCCTAAGTCCCTATAGGAGTCATCACTAATTTCAGAGCCTCTAATAAGCGGTAAGCATCACCAAGTATGAACCAATCCCCCCCTTATCCTCCCCACCAAATAAAATCATTCAAGGTAGGAAAATGCAGAATGAATGTCATAGTGAATAGTAACATCAAAGATTAGTACTCATTGTTACAGATAAGACATGGAAAATAATCCAGATGAGTAAAGGTTTGTTTCAACATCATCTCTTAATTGGTATTTAGGTTCTCCTGAATTAAATGTCTATATATTTCCCCCATTAAAAGGTATTTATAATAATGAAATAAAAGGTAGAATAAATGATCAACTCTTCTATAATATGTGTTATGTGTTAAGTAATACTTATAAAATGCATAGAAACTATTAGTCTTACCATTCTAGGGATGAGAACATGAATATTTAGATATACCCATGCACTCGTTAGAGATCTCAAATCAAATGGAACAGTCTAGAAACAGAAAATAAAAGGCATGTTTGCATATAATATGCATTTGAGTATTTTAGATAGACGTAATGCAGACATTACTTGACTAATATAGATCTAAGTATAGGCTATTCCATTCAATAACATTGTCTCTTATTATTTTTTTTGTGGTGTACTAACCTTTCTAGAGAAGACAACATTGAAAAATGACAGAATTTCTCAATTTATCTCTCTTGGCTGAAAGCAATATTTTTTGAAAAATTAATTTGAAAAGAATAACAGAATACTATTAAGATCCTATATTAATAAGGCATTTATAATATAAATAAAATTATATTCAAAATACATTCCTAAGTATTTTATAAAAATAGTTGATAAAAAGAAAAAAGAAAAACATGAGATTTACCAGGAGTTTTTCTAGAACCTTAAGTAAATTTAAAAAACTTTTATCCCCATGAACATTTTTAGAGTAAAAAGTAAGGGTTATATCCAATATAAAGTACTGTATACAGATACAATATCAAAAAGAAGGAGTTGGGGAGAGATTCTCAACTTTGTATGACCCCTGAGCATTGTGTGGTTTAGCACTAGAATGCCTACAAGTTGCTGTACTGGTCCACGGTATTGCCAGGCCAGAGCAATCTTTCCAAGGGCAATATTTAACAGTCCAACCGTCTCTAGGAGAGAAACTGAAAACATTAAAAACCACATAGGAACCCCCCCCCACCTATAATAGCAACACATTCATAGTCTAGTATTCAATGATTTAAATATGATGAATATACTTATAGAATAATGAAAACGTTGGGTGTTGAAAGTAATGAAATTTTGAAGGCAGATATAGATCAACAAAGAGGCAACCCCTTGCTATGTAGAGAAACCCAACATAGAACAGCAACTGCTTTTATTCTGGGTTGAAATTGCTTGAGCAAAAACAGGAAATGTATGATTTCTAAAAAATTTAGAGTCTGATAGGGAAAGCCTTGTTTTAGAAACTCAGTGCTTCAACAAGAAGAAATGAAATACAGATATAAATACATTTACATGATCCAGAAACATTGGAATTATATTTATCTTGAGTCTACACTCAGAAATTAAAATCCACACTTTTCAGATTGACTGAACACATTCCAAATCATAGTAATTTTCCAAAAGAAATGTTATAATAATACTAACTATTAACTATTGAACTTCTAAATAAAATGTAGAAATCATGTAAAATAGATTTGTATAACGAATTATTAAGCATACTTATTATCTGCATTGTATTTTAAAAATTAACAGACTTATATTCAGTGCAATTAGATGGTATTTAAAATAGGTTTTGATTTAATGAAGACTTGTGTTGTATGTAGAGTTGTGTACTGTTTTTAATCTTTTATGTTACAATTTTTGGGACAACTTATTGTAAAATGAATGTACTCAAGAATATGAGACAATGAAATCATGTATATTGCTCAACTCCCACAAGTAGTGTGTATTTTAGTTTCATCTTTTTATTCATTTATTTATTTATTTATTTATTTATTTATTTATTTATTTTGGTTTTGGGGCCACACCCGGTGACGCTCAGGGGTTACTCCTGGCTATTCGCTCAGAAGTCGCTCCTGGCAGGCACAGGGGACCATATGGGGAACCAGGGGATCGAATCGCGGTCCATCCTAGGTTAGAGCAGGCACCTTATCTCCAGTGCCACCGCCCGGCCCCTCATCTTTTTATTTTAATGAAAATAGCTTTCTTTTCTTTTTAAACTATGCCCAATTGACTTTTTAATGTATGAAACTTTGCTTAAATACCAATATTTCTAAAGTAGTTTTTAATAGTGTTGTTTCAGGTATTCAACATCCTAACATCAATCCCACCTTCTCTCTAACAATGACTCTAATTTCCCACAAGACTACTCTCCTTAGATGGCACACATTTATTCTGCATTACTTGTTACAGAATATTTCTTACAATGGTGGTACTGGATTATCTGAGGATTTATTGCGCTGTTAGTTACTAGTTGAACCTTCTTGTTGTTTTCACTCAGTTTTTGGACTTCAATGAAAGTGCACATCTCAGAGGTTGGTATCTCTGAAATAAGTCATATAACTGGGTCTTTTGTGGTGGCTAGAGCACTCTCCATTCAAAGAAGTCTCTAGAGATCCAGTTCAGAAGATCAGGTTACCTGTGATAACACAGACAGGGGATCTTCTTTTGGAAAATAGTTATGGAGCTAGTGAAAATAACTTTATGACATTAGAAAAACAAACAAACAAACAAAAAACAAGATACCAATCCAAAACTTTCAGATATTAAAGAGATCCACTAGCATTTTCACAGAGCCATCACATAGCATATTTTAAAAATGTGTGTTTTGCACTGTTAATACTTTAATGCTGTTATCATTACCCTAATAAGTAATATATTGCTTATGTTGCATTATGACAAAAGCATTAGGTAGTCTAAAAAAGTTTTTTTCATAAGGACATGTTTCTAAAAATTATGCTGGCAATAGTAGCTAATACCGAGTTTTATAGAATTTTTCTAGTAGTTGAGAATCCATTTCAAAAACCATATAGGACAAAATAGAGTAGCAATGCAACTAAACAAAGGCATTAAGATATATTTTACTCATTTGGGGTGTTGTTCAAAAAGGCTTTTATACTTGTTAGAAGACATATAAATGTGTCAGTGAAAATAAATAATATGTATAGAAAACTGGCTAAGTATAAAATTGACTTAGAAATATAACCTATTGAGTTCATTCAGAGCCTTGTTACCTGCTAGTGAAAGTCAAAGTCTTCTAAAAAAATAGAATCCAAATAGTATAAGTCATGACCTCAGATTGATATAGTGGATAATGACTACTCTGGAATGAAACTAATATTATGTGACTGAAGTAAATTGGAAAGAAAAAAAATCACTGAAATATTCAGTGCCTGCTTTAATTTTCTGCTTCTCTTCCTATATATATTCCCTAAAAATTATAAAAAAAAGTGTAAAGGAATTTGGGATTCTCCAAGGACAATAAAAACTTTCAAACACTTAAAAATGTTCATTTAGGTTAAGTCAGAAAAACCTACAATGGGAAATGACAAATCAGGATGGTAATTATTCTGATCTGAACGTTTCGGAGATTATAATTATGCAATAAGGCACAAGCCAAGGGTGTGTTACTTCAAGATAACGTAGTTCTTAAGAAGTGCTATGAGCCATAGGGGAAAATTAGAGTCTCCACTGAGCTGCGAAATATGTTATCTCTCTATGACACAACTCTCGGGGTGTATTAGTGCCATACAAAGTGTTAGACACACTGGTTGTATATGGATTGATTGTACCATGTAAAACATATGTTTGAAACATGTTTGCTCTAATGGGATGCCAATGGCTGTTTATTTTGAAACATTAGTGCTGTCATTGTGAACTGGTAGGTGAATGGACTGTAACTTTAGCACTGTGAGCTTTATCAGAGATGTGTGCCCAGGGAACTGCAGAAACATACTCTTACAGCAATCCCGATCCTACTCATTTCAGTTGAGCTGTTTTAATGATTTTTTTTCCAGTTGGCTCTTGTGTATTTATGTAAATCAATAGAATAAGTTAGCAAAGAACTGAAATTTTAATGTGGAGTTCTTTTGTTTTTCTCTTCTGGATCACATTCTCTGATTTTCATAATGCAGCTGCCAGTTGCCAGGTCTGCTTTTGATTGACAGAAAGTGATTTCTAGTTCTATCACCATCAAAAACCTCAACACCTCATCCGGAAGATGTTTCAGTCGTTAAAGAAACTTGTTGGACAAAGAATCCTTTCAAGCTGCCTCACTCTTTCTCCTAGAGAGTACCACACTGAGAGACACCAGGTGACAAGAAAGACCCATTTTTAATCTGCGCTGCTCAGGGAAATCAAAGGGAAAGAATTAAAACCAAGAGTAGCTTCTTATGCTCAACAGAGTCCTTTTTCTTCTGCTCCATTTTATATAACAAATAAGATCATCAAAGGAAGTCAGGCACAGGTTCGAACCTGCTGCTCCTTGACCCGGCTTCCACTCTGCTTACACAGTCTCCCCTGGAATTTCTTGTGATGTCAAATTATAAAGCTACATGAAGTACTCATACCCTAGAAGCCAGGGGAGATTTTATTTTTAGATTCCTTTTCTGTGACTCGAGTAAAATAATATGTAGTTCTTTTATGGCTCTATCTAAGAGTTTTGATAAATCTGCTACATGTAAAAGTACGAAAGGGTTGATAACAAAAAATGTCTGTCCTGACTGCCTCTAGCAACCAGGACTTCTAAAGAATATCTGCAGGGTCCCGTTGGCAAGGTGCCAGTTTGTATGCGCGGCTGGAAGTTGTAGGGAATTTCACCCCACTCAGCAGACATCCATTTCCAGATGTACTATACAGAATAGTTCACACAATGGGCATTTTCTCCATACAACTTTATACCTTATCTTTTTTTTAACCGTACAAAGTATTTTAAAGAGCTTATTCTTTAATATTTCCTTAAAATTAATAACATTCACTGAACAATAATTAACCTGTTCCAATTAAGAATAGAAATGAAATTAAGGAAATAAAACTAATGAAGGGTAATAATGTAATGACCAAAATCTTCAATATTGCTTGTATCCTTAACAACTTATTGATAGAATAAAATGATTTTTATTTTAATGTTCTCATCCTCACTTTTACATACTTAAAATTTATGTATCTGCAAATTTTTTATGTTTATAATTTCAACCACAGTAATATGAGATATGAATAGTGAGATTACAAAATGGAGGAAAAGGGAAGTGTTTAGATTTAAACAATCAACACATTTAAATTATATGCCGACTACATCCCAGGTACCATCCCTAATCACTTAAAGATTGTAATACTTTGCAATATAAATCACTTAGACTTTTATGTGAGCTGTTAAAATAAATGGCTATTAAATATTTAATTGCTTCATAATTTAAATATACATTTGAAGAATACAACATAACTTTATTGTCTAATATTTACGAGGTTTTGATATACACACTGCAGACTATTGGTGTTTAGCATACATCTCTGCCTTCAAGATCACCTACAATAAGCAGAATAAAACAGTTATCCTATATTCAATCCAAGGGAAAGGAAACTCAAAATAAAAGCACTGTTACCTTGGTCTTACAGAGGCCTATCAGATTTAAGTACATAGCCTGGGAGATTATTTTTTATATAAAGATGGCATTCCAAGCAGCACTAAGAGTTTACTCCTGGCTCTCCACTCAGAAATTGCCCCGGGCAGGCTCAGGGAACTATATGGTATGCCGGGATTTGAACTGGGGTCTGTCTTGTGTTGTCCACGTGCAAGGCAAACATCCTGCCCTGTGCTATATTCCGGCCCCAACTTGGGAGATTTTAGTCAGAACAAGCAAAAAGAAAGACATCAAGAAGACTCACAATAAGGTCAAACATGATGATTTTGCAGGCTAGAGTGTTCTGCTAAATTATGCTGTTCACAGGTGATAGTAGAAGATATATTTAGGAATAACAGAAAAGATATTGCTATAAAATGAACCAAGAACCTGGATAGTTGGTGTAAACTATGCTATTAGAAAAAGGGCAGTCATAGATTTTTGTTTACAATTTTAAATAACCAAATTAAGGGAAGCTGTGTTTCAATTTTTTTATTGTTATTGTTGGTTAGTGTTTACTAGCTATACCTGGTGATGCTTAGGGCATAGTCTGGGTTTTGCAAAAGGAAGACTCCTGTCATGGCTTGGGGACCACATATGGTGACATTATTGTACCCAGGATAGATCAATGCTAGTCAAGTGCCTTACCCACATACAATTTATCTAGCCCTTCAGTGTATTCTTTATTTTGTTTGGGGGGGGGCGGGGGGAATCACACCCAGCAGCACTCAGGTGTTATTCCTGACTCAAAGCTCAGAAATCACTCCTGGCAGACTAGGGGGACCATATGGAATGTCAGGTTTTGAAGCACAGTCCTTCTGCATGCAAGGCAAATGACCTACCTCCATGCTATCTCTCTGGCTCCATCAATGTTTTCTTGTTATTTTTAATGGCATTTTTGTTCATTTTTTGAGCATGGCATTAAGTAAAAGTACTTAACATTTCATTATTTTTTCACTATCATTATTTTTCATCCACTTCTGTATGTACATGTACAATGATGTTACCTATGTCTAAAAGAAAGAAGAAACTCTCTCTCATCATGAAGCAGCACTACTAAATTATTTCCATAATTTTAAATCAAAATATTGACACTAACCATAAATGTTTAGATTTTTGTATATGAGTGGTTTACCCCTTTAAAAGAACGGCATTTCATTTCTTTTAATCAGTATGTTTCACTCTACACGGAAAACCCAAATGAGATGGTTTACTGACTAGAGAACAATTCAGACAGAATAGACTTTCAAAGTCCTCTTTCAAGAAGCTGAAGTTACATTTGTAGTAGATCAGAGCACTAAATTGTAACTGTCTTGCTCAAAAATAAATAGACCTCAAAAGTACAACTATTCTCTATTTTAATTTGTGTTTCAGAAGCTTTGTGAAACACAAGGTCATTTAAAATTAGGCATAAAGCATTCTTCCATCATTTCCATTTCAACATATGCAATTCTCGATCACACTGTAGCACGCTCAAAGCTGAAAACCCTCCAAATTATGGGGTTTGTTTCCAGCGTGCTGAGAGGGAAATTAGATATAGAACTTCTGTCTCCTGTTAATGTTAATGGAGTTGCATGCCTAATTCCTTTAGCAGCCCTGAATAAATGTATGCTTATGAGTCAGCATTACTAGGTTTTCTTGGTCTTTACTGTTTAAAAGTGTCACTAGTGCAAATAATCATCAATTTCTCTCCGTGTTCCAAATCAAGTCTTGATTATTTTTATGTAACTTAAGGATTTCATCTTTCACAAAAATCTTTAAAACTATCCCTAAATCTGAATGATCCTATGCATTATCTACTTTCATCTTTATGAAATAAAATTCGAACTTCCATATAGAAAGTTTATATCCTAAATTTTTATATTGTTAGCATAATATTATTAAGTTTTTGTATAACAACTTTGGAAATTAATTTTTAATGTCATCAATATTTACTTGAATCTTAAGAAATGCAATATCCTCTGCTGATTACTAAATTAGATCAAAATGTTTTAGTTCTTCTAGGTAAAATTATTTAAAATATCATATTTTCTGTATTCTTACTTCTGAAGTATTTCTCCTATTCCATTATCATTGAGTTATAAAGCTATATTGAATTATAATTTTATAACAGAAATAGAAAATAAGCAACACTCTAGGATTAAGTTTTAAATATTTTTAATTTCAGCAAGATCTTGAAAATGAAAAATGGAAATATTTTTATTTTAATCAAAAATTTTTATTTTTATCTTACTAAATGCAAAGAATTATATAATATTTTAAAGAAAAGCTTAATTATAAAATTACTTGGAAATTGTTTTTATCTATATGAACCAGCTATTGCTTATAATATTGTTCCTCAAAAGATGAACTTACGGTGCCTGCCTTGCCTGCGCTAACCTAGGAGGACCTAGGTTCCATCCTCTGGTTCCCCATATGGTCCCCCATGCCTGCCAGGAGCGAGTTCTGAGCGAATAGCCAGGAATAACCCCTGAGCGTCATTGGGTGTGGCCCAAAAACCAAAAAAAAAAAAAAAAAAAAGATGAATTTACCCAGAAACTTCACCCGGCAGTGCTCAGGGGTTACTCCTGATTCCATGCTCAGAAATTGCTCCTGGCAGGCATGGGGGACCATATGGGGCACCGGGATTTGAACTGATGACCTTTTGCATGAAAGGCAAACGCCTTACCTCCATGCTATCTCCCGGGCCCCACCCAGAAACTTATTAAAAATACATAATCTTATTTACTCCTCAAATTTCATGTATTACCTAATTACATTACTAACTTTATTTTAGCAACATATTCAAATTAGTTGAATATTTTAGAAATAATATCTAAAATATGAAAATCAGAGTAAAATTTAAGCACTAATTAATAAGATACTTCTAGTAGAACTTTCCCTGAATATTACATTTTATATATAAATTTCATCATTGTTTTATTATATGCATATATAATATATAGTATACTTTATATATGCATATAAATATGTGCAGTTTCCCTTTACAACAGGGGATAAAACTTCTGAGAAGCAACTAAGGATAAAAACAGTTCTTGGAACTTAAAATAAACACAGTTGTCCCATCAGATTATAATTTATTTACGACAGTGGTGATTAAGTTAATCATGTATAAGAATAATTTAAAGATTATAAAATAGATATAATCTTGTTCCCAACCCCTGGTATTTCCATTCTATTAATCTATATGGAATCTAGGAATCTGAAATTTTTGAAATTGCCCCAGATGGTAAAAACTTTCCCAAACAATATTTTGAGAAAAATGATCTAATACCTGACTTATACGCCAAGTTTTTCCTTTCATTCCTGAGCCATGTGCCATAATTCCAAAGTTACCACAATTTTGCATTTTGAAGTTCAGCAAAAATGTGGAAACATAGAAAAATGCCATTTTGTTTTGACTATTTTCACTAATATGTTGGAAAAATATCAAAGTCTCTATTGAGTGCTCTAGGATAATTGTATACGAGTATTTTAAAAGTCACAGTAAAATTATTTCATCAACAATACCTTATTATTACGTGCAGAGAGTAATTTTGCCATATTTTAGAGTTGTATATTTTTAATATTAAAGAATTTTTCTTTTTTATAATCATGCTAATAATGGATTAAAATTAAAATTTAATTTTAATATTTAAAAATGAATTTAAAAAGCTGAACATAAATTTGTTAACCAGTGTTTATAAAGATTTGAAAAGTCAGCTTAAAATTTATCATTATTAGTTGGGGAAAAGGCACACCCAGCTGTGCTCAAGCTCATTTCTGGCTTTGTATTCAGGAATCTGTCCTGATGTTGCTCAGGGGATCCAGTAAGTTTTCTTGGGTCAAACCTGAGTCAGCTACCTTAAAGTTGATTATTTTAAAAATATAAAAGATAACTATATGATTATATACCAACACTATATTTCTCTGGGCTTGTCTACAAACAAAAAGAGCAGGACTGAAGAGATAGATAAATAGACTATAGCCTGTGCTTTGTCAAAGAAACCCCAAGTTCAATCTCTCATGCCACATGGCTCCTGAATAACCTTCAAGAATTGAAATAGGAATGGTTCCATAGTACAACAGGGTAGGGCCCTAAAATAAACAGATTAAAAGGGCATGTTAAGGTTAAAATGTTCATACTGGGGCCGGAGAGATAGCACAGTGGCATTTGCCTTGCAGGCAGCAGATCCAGGACCAATAGTGATTGGTTCGAATCCAGGTGTCCCATATGATCCCTGTGCCAGTCAGGATATATCTCTGAGCAGACAGCAAGGAGTAACCCCTGAGTACCGCCGGGTGTAGCCCAAAAATAAAAAAATAAAAATGTTCATACTGATATATAAAAATAGGAGATTAACATTTGTTTACAAGTGGATTTGATTAGTACCCAGGGAATAAATAATTCAGTAAGTATGCAAAGATAGAAAGCAATAGCAAAGATAGAATGCGTATTGTGTTTTACTGCAAAAGGAAAAAATACAGAAAGTAGAGATTACTGTAAATCATGTTATGAAAATCAGTATTTTCATGATTAAGTTGTGAAGTTTGACATTTTGTTTGAAAATCGAATTGATAAGGCAAGCTCATGGGGCAAATAAGGAAGGAAATGAAACCTTCCCAAATTACATTGGCACTGATGTCAGAAAACTGGTAGCTATAGATGCATGTAAAATTTATTGATTCTTTTATGGTTAATTAAACTTTGTTGAAACCAAAGATAAAGTTATTCTTAATTAGAGATATTGTTGAAGGTAAAGTTCTGAGTAAACAATGATCTAATTAGAGTAATTATTCTGGAAAATAAGTAAATAATCAAAGCAGAGAAATATAGAACAGCCAACATGGTTGAATTTTGATACTGTGACACCATTTTGTTCTATTCACAATACAATTAAGAGGTTTTTTTCCTCGATTCTTATATTCAAATTGGGTAAGACTGAATTTATCAAAATCTTAATTCTTGGGTAGATTTAAAAA
This sequence comes from Crocidura indochinensis, assembly GCA_004027635.1. Taxonomy (NCBI): domain Eukaryota; kingdom Metazoa; phylum Chordata; class Mammalia; order Eulipotyphla; family Soricidae; genus Crocidura; species Crocidura indochinensis. The sequence continues at coordinate 19,617 of PVKC010002614.1, forward strand.
AGGATCTATGGAAGAAAATTGAAAATATAGAAAAATAGAAGAATTTCTCTGCTATATGTTGTGGAATTCAATTCTGAATGAATAATAAATGCCTCAAAATAGAGATTAATATGAAAGTGGAATTGTTGAAAAACTAAAATTTGTTGATTTGATCAAATTGAAAAGATACTAAAATGTCAGGTCTTTTAAAGTTTCTGGGTAGTAAATATGCCATGATCATTGCATAATTAGGGGTGAAAAATATGGAAGAAAGAATGAAAATGCTGCCGATTTTTTGGAGACTTGACTAGAGGCCTAGTTTTTAAAACTCAAAACAAAAGGTTGACACCAATGACAGTAGGCATTTGGAGCCCTCCTTACAGCACAGAGATAACAAAGATTTAAGGTTTATCATGCTAATGCTAGAGAAGGTGAATTACTGCGTAGAAAGCTCTAAATAAGTGTTCAAGAAGTAGGTGGTTTGTAATGTAGGTAATGGAAAGAAAGATCTAGTGTTATTTTAAATCAATATGCAATGCCTAAAGAGTTTGCTTGGTGAGGCCTTCCTAGTAAGGGGCCCCTCGGCAGACACGTTACAAGATGTGGGATGATAACGTGGGAGAAAAAAATTACAAAGTCCAAGTTTCATTGGAGACAGACAGTATTATTTATTACAAGGCTCAATCCACCATGTGCATTTCCTCACCTTCTATGCTCAATTTATTCCAAGCAGCTTCTTCTATGGTGCTTCCCTTCTGGCTCTCTGCCTCTGTCTCTGCTGCTCCCAAGCCATGTCATACTAGTTCTGGAAAAGCTATTGATGCTTATGAATGGAGAGTTTGGAGGCATAAAGTGCATTACCAGATTGCTTGGCTTTCTCAGTGGCATCCTCCACTCTGGTTATGGAGACTTTATTGCTTCCAGGCCTATCAGAATCCATTGTTTGAGAAGTGACTTAATCATCTTTCCTATTATGATCTCGATCATTTTTTTGCAGTTAAGAAAGAGTGAGCTTTGGAGAACAAAGATTGGATGTTGGATTGAGGGAACAATAGGAAGCTAGAAGTAGAGAGAAGAATATGGCACCACCAGAGGGTTCCTTCTGTATTCTTTCTGGATGTCTGCAACCAGCCCGTTGAGGATTTTGCTGCCTGGAACTTGAACAGTTCTCACAGTCAAAAGAAAGTTAGAGCAAATAATTAAGAATATTTTGGTAAATGAGAGCAGATACTTTGGGAGGATGATTTTTTACTATAATATATGTAAGGGTATATGTATATAATGAATAACTCTATAGTTGTTGAAATATCATCTTGAGCAAAATGTCTTGATCAAGACATTTATTTTAGAAATATGATCTCTATCTTATAACACTTATATTAAGTAATATGCTTCAATAAAATATTGTGACAATAAATCCAGTTGTCAATGTTTATTCTTTCATCACCTTTATGCATATACCATTATTTTTGATAGAAACATTTTTTTTTATTAGACAACTCCTAGTCATTATTGCCTTTATTTTGTGGCTTCTAAGAATGTCTTCAGTTGGGATACGGGAGGTGGCGCAGGAGGTAAGGTGCCTGCTGCCTTGCCTAGGACGGACCACGGTTCGATCCCCCGGTTCCCATATGGTCCCCCATGCCTGCCAGGAGCGACTTCTGAGCGCGTAGCCAGGAGTAACCTCTGAGCGTCACTGGGTGTGGCCAAAACCAAAAAAAAAAAAAAAAAGAATGTCCTCAGTTATCTTTTCTTTTAGTAGAATGTGCTATTTTAAGAGAACATTAATCAAAGGACTATTGAAACCCCCATTTTTTTTTGTCTTCTCTAACCTCTAACAAGGGCAGGAAACATGTTCTTTATTTTTTCTCCTCTCACTAAAAAATTTCTAGTTATGTGAAACCCTGGCATTAGCAGGTGCTTTTAATGATTGACTGACTAAACAAACATACAAATGCTGTGTCTTTAAATGTATCATTTAAAAATTCACTAGTATGAAAAAAATGCACAAAGTTATTTATAAATTTTTATTATCTAGAAAGATTGATAGATAAATAAATTTGTGGAGTAAACTAGTTTGGTTCCCCTCTAAAATAAATTTAACTTATTATTTGATGACAATAAGAATACCAAATTCACCATTTTCACTATAAGTATAATTCTCACTAAAATAATTTTTTTGTAAAATAAGGTATATCTGTATATTATGTTATTAAAGAATGTTCATGAGTTAAAATTACAGTGCATTATTTTTTATCAAATTATATAGAAACAGTGGTTCATCCTAAAGAGGAATCAACTGAATATCACTTTAAAGACTAAAGGCTCTATAATATATTTGCATATCAACAGAAGGAAATTGCAATATAAATTAAATTTAAAATATATCCTGAAGAGCTTCTTCTTAAAATATAGGGCAAGAAAAGTCATACTCATTAGAGATCTAAATGGGAGATACAAGTCATATAAAGAAAATCCATAAAATGCTCTCCATGTATAAGTCAAAATTATTTTATTTTATTTTTGGTTTTTTGGGTCACACCCGACAGTGCTCAGGGGTTACTCCTGGTTCTATGCTCAGAAATTGCTCCTGGCAGGCACGGGGGACCATATGGGGCACCGGGATTCAAACTGATGACCTTTAACATGAAAGGCAAACGCCTTACCTCCATGCTATCTCCCGGACTCCAAGTCAAAATTATTTTAACAAAGCCTACTAAATGGAATCTAGGTTATTTTTCTTTGAGCTAAAAGGCATTAGAAAAACAGGCCAGTAGGGAAATGGACTCTTTGGCTTACTAAAGAAGTAAACACTACAGGATATTAAAGAATTAGACTCAGCACAATTAGGGATTTTTTTCTCATAAACAATAAAAACAAACAAAATTTGAAACAAAACAATTTCACAGGAAAAATAAGAAAACATAAGAATCCAAGATATTAAAAGCTGAGTGGCACTATAAGAGATTGAAGGAATCCATTCATTCCTAGTTTTAGACAAGAAACTACAGAATAAAAAAATATTTATAAAAGTTTCCCAAGAACATAATTAATAGGAGAGAAAACAATCAAATTTTGATTCACATTAATATTTTCAGAAGTAATTATAGAGAAGAAATAAGATTTTTAGCACTTAGTCATAAGCTTAAAGAAGCCAAAGATTAATAATAATATGGGTGTGTGTGATCCTAGGAAAGACAAGAGCTAAGTTTTCTGGGAAACATAAAGTAAAGGTTCTCCCAGAGGCCTTATCCTTACTTTTAAGGTTTATGCAGTTGCTCAACTTGCTCATAAATGACTTTGATATAAGTCTTGACCTGGCCTGACTTAATGATTGACTGAATGATATATTTTTTGCGGGGGCACATCAAGTAGTGATCATGATTTCCTCCTGGTTCTTTATTTAGGCATCACTCCTAGTATGCTGTGAGTATCATTTTGGGGTACCAGAGGTAGAAACTGGACAAAGCAAGCACCTCACCCACTGTAGTACGTATTAATCTATGGCCTGAGTTATTGATCCATATGCAGCAAGTTTTGTTAATGAGTACACAGTCCTTCCTTCTAAGACTGAAAGATAAGCAAAATTTAGATATAGCTACATTAGCCAGGAAACTGAGTGTTTACTGAAGTCAATGAAGGCATTGACCATTTTCTAGGCAGGAATCTGTAGTCAGTAAGAGTTTGCAAGGTGACCTCAAGATTAGTAAAAGTGCCCAAGGGGGCAATTTAGGCAATGGCTGCTGTTGACCCTGACAGTATTATTCTAAGGACTAATTGGAGGTCTCCTGGTATTTATGAAAATGTGAAAATCCTCAGTGCAACTCTGGGGTCAGGGCATTGAAGGGCCATTTTGTTTTGGAAGGAGGAGTTTTCAAGCTGTGTATAGACAGTATATAGACTGTGTATAGACTCTTGTGACTTCTGCACAGTCTTGAGAAAATTGCTCTTAGATAATCGGAGGAGGTCAGGAAGTACAATTTAAGTACATCAAACCTCTATACAGTGCCTACAATATCTTTGGGGAGTGAATGAGGTTATATTGAAAATCTCTACCCAAAGTGAGTATTTAGTTCATTGTTTCATTGCCGCTGGAAGGGACTCAAGCTATGTAAATCACCCTGGAGGATAAGACTCAGTTTCTAGTCAGAGAGCATGCTGATAGGATAGCTCAGACTACAATTGATTTTCTTAGATATGCAGAGAAAATTATAATGAAGCTGGATAAAGATGTGTGGTCAATTGAGAAATATAGTAAGACCCCAAAATGTTGGAGGGATAAGGAACCATACCCAGAACAGTGGGTTGTGTGGGAGATCTCCAAAATAATATGCATATCCTAAAGTCAAGTGAAGCAATTGCAAAGCCAAAGTAGACAAGTGTGGGTGACTTACAGGCAAGATGGAGCTTCCTTCCAAATTAATCTGAGATTTTTTCCAAGTTCTTTTTTGCCTTGATTGGGATCTATTTCTAGGCATTATCAAGAAATGCCTGCTGACTGGTCCCTGATGGGTCTCTGATGGATGTGAGTTTGTTTTGACTTTATGAAATTTATTACTAAGGGGGACCTGCAGCTATATTTGAGTTGTGATTCCTGGCAAGTATTCTTTATTTTTTTAATTAATATATTTTATCTATACATCTTGATTACATACATGATTGTGTTTGGGTTTTAGTCATGTAAAGAACACCACCCATCACCAGTGCAACGTTCCCATCACCATTGTCCCAAATCTCCCTCCTCCCCACCCACCCCCTGCCTGTACTCTATTGATTTATTTATTTTTATTAAGGCACTATGATTTACAAAGTCATTCATAATTGAGTTTCAGCAATACAATATCTGATACCAATTGTACCACCAGTGTCAACTTCCCTCTAATTTGGTTCCCATGTTTCCTCCAACTCACAGCCTGCCTCCTTGACAGGCATAAGTTTGGTTATTTTACTTTGGATTTCATGCTTCCATTTTTTTAGTTCTATGGTTCATGTATATGTGTATATATGTTTGTATATGCTTAAGTACAATTTTAATTAATTTTTGGTGCCATGGCTTACAACACTGTTCACAATGCATTTTATACATCTAATATTTCAACACCTCACCTCCACCAGAATGCCACATTGTTTCTTCTCCTTTGTTTCTCCTACTTCCTTGTACAAGTTAATTTTGTAGACCAGTTCTCAGGTTCTTTTGCCATTGAACATTTGTTATTTCTTGGTAATATTTATATATACTTCACATAGTACAATTCTGTTTTGTCCCACTCCTTTAGATTGACTGACTTCACTCAGCACAATACATTTTAGTTATATTTATATAATGCCAAATTACATAGTTTATCATTTTTATACCCAGGTAGTCTATTTTCTACATTATATATGATTATATGGTAGATGTACCAAATTATTTATATCATTTTATATATTATATATAATACCCATATGTATATATTTAAGCTTCTTTATCCAGTGATCTTAGTTAGATACACAGGTTGTTTCCAGATTTTGACTATTATGAACAGTGCTGCAATAAATCTAGTAGTTCAAATGTCTTTTTGAAATAGTTTTTGAGACATTGTGGTAAACGATGTGAAGTTGAATTGCTGACTTGTATGAAAGGTCAACTCTTAGTTTCTTATAGAAGTGCCTATACAGTTTTCCAAAGAGCCTGAACTAATCAACATTTTTTTTACCAACTGTGGATGAATATCATTTTATTCCATATCTATTCAAAATTATATTAAAAAATCTTTTATATGTGCTTGTCTCACTGACTTGAGGTGATGCCTCAGTTTTTAAAATTTTGTTTCCTTCTTGAGTGATGGAGAGCATTTTTCTTTTTCATGTTATCTGTTGACTACCTATATATATGTACATATAGCTACATATTGAAATATATTTAACAGTATATTCTTTTAGGATGTATCTATTTGTCTTAAATTTTAAATTGGCTTATATGGCTTTGTGTGTGTGGGGTGTGCTTTTGGAACACCAGAGATGATCCTGCTAGGTTAGGGTATTACATATGGTGCCAGGAATTAAATCCAGGTCTTATCTGCTGTTCCATGTCTCTGCCCTCAAATATTTTTTAAAATGAATCACTATTATTTCATTTTGTCCAAACTTTATATACTGAAGTGCATAAGTGATATTTGAGTCCTTGCAGCCCCTTTGGCCATGAAATGTAAATATGCATATCAGATTAATTATTAAATTAATCATAAAATGAATACTATGAAACTTTTATGTTTAATCAGTCTGGTTGGAACTATATGAGACGTAGTAATTTCTTGCTCATGTAACTTGCTATTATTTGGAACATTTTGTCATTCAAAAATGAATCTAATCTTAACCAATACAATGTTAAATTTTTAATGTATCAGATCAAGGTCATTTACTATGGGTAGCTATTAATATTAATGAACAGTAATAAATTAAATTTTACACATAATTAAATATAATTTGATTTATTAAAATCAAATTGAGGTTCACACCTGACAGTGTTAATAGCTTACTCTTGGCTCTGCAATCAGGGATCATACCTGGCATACTCAGGGAATGCTATGGGCTGCCAGAGATCAAAGATCAGAGTGAGGTTAGCGGCACGCAAGACAAACATTTCTCTACCATTCTCTGGTTTTTATATATATTATTTAATTTCTCCAAATTATACTCTATTTTTCTTTTGTCTTCTTGTTTTATTTTTGTGTGTGTGGAACATACTTGGTATTGAAATCAAAGCCTCTCAAATTCTATGTAAAGGCTCTAACACATGAGCTACTTCTATAGTCTTTTGGTATACTGGTATTATTTACATTTTTATTTTATTATAATTAACAATGATATGTTTCAATTTTTTGCGTTTAATAATTTAAGAGTATTTACATGTGAAAAGTATTTAGTTTTTAAACCAGTTGTATAATTTGGAGGCTAACTTGACTATCAGTGTTTTGATCATTTTTATTCTATTATGTATTGCTAAAAATTAAGTTTCAACATAGTACTAAAATTTTTGTTTAAAATTGAGGGTTTTTTGTTTTATGTTGATTAATATAAACATGATCTTCTCATCTTAAATTTTGAATAATATCATAGTTATTAATAAAAGCATAGCTAAAATAAAGTAATGCATATGATAATATAAAATATATAAATTATCTTGAAGAACAAAAGAAAATCAATTGTATAAAAGATTTAACCAAAGGAAAGCGATATTCTTTCACTTTCACAGAAAGTGATATTCTGAATAAAGTAGGGTTAAAGCAGTTGCTTTAAATAGTCTAGTATTAAGTAAATTTAGAGTAAGATGTTCTTCAGGAAAGAAAATAAATTAATTAAAGGTCTCTATTTTGATGGCAGGCTGGATGGGGTGGGGGAGATATGAGATGGACTCGATAATATGGTGAAGGAATGTTGACACTTGGTTGTAGGATTGAAGCCAAAATATTGCATATTCCAAACTTAACTATGAATAACGTCATAAATCACAATACTGTATATAACAATGTTTAATAAATGACAATCATAAGTACTACATTAAAAAAAAGAAAGAATGGTGATTCTTGGAAAGTTGTGTGGGAACAACAGAGTTGTATCAACCTGAGTATGTGTATCAACCTATCAATGAGTTCTGCAAAAACTGTTTTCAGGGCTATGGTAGTTCCTTATAAGGAGCACTTGAAGCTTATAAGATAAGAGAGTTGAATAATGTTAAATAGGTCAGGAGGAGATTGTAGCATCCCATAGAAAAATCTAAGAGTAGAAGCAAAGAAGAGCTTAGAGAGTCATTAAGAGCTGTTTAGTGAAAGTCCAATAACCATACAAGTCTGACTTCACAGTAAAAGCTAGTTAAAAATCCTATCAATGCTATTTACTGAGAATGAATGCGGAGAAGAACTTTGGGAAGCAAAAGGAGAAAGCTTTGTCTTTATCAAGTCAGTGATAAGATAAGCCCTACACATTTAAAAGGAAATCAGAAGTTGATGGATAAACTGGGATGCATACAACAACCAAGATTATAGCTTTAATGGCATTTAAATATTCTAGGGCAGGAGAGATAGCATATCAGTTAAGGAACTTGCCTTGTAACAGCTGAACTAGGTTCAACCCATGGCATCACATATGGTTCTCTGAGCACCTTCAGGAGTGATCTCTATAAAGCTGGGTGAAATCCGGAAAAGCAAACAAATGAAAAACAACAAAGCAAGATATTTACATTTTCTGCAAACTCCAGTTAAATTCAATGACATTTCTGACTTTTGAAAATGAAATTATTTCTGAAATTTCTTAGGATAAAAAATGTAAATAGCTTCATAATTAAATGGTTATTTTGAGTCACAGCATGACAAATAATATGAGTGTTGCGTCTAAACTACTCTTTTTCTTAAAAAGGTATCTTAGATTAATTTGTGTTAATTTATCTATGTTGCAGATAAATGAAGTTCCCTTAATAATACTAAATATGTTTCTACTAGCTATATATCTAGAAAGACTTAAGAAGAAAATAATGATTTCTGAATTAAAATGAGCCATGCTCATGGCAGCATTCACACCAGTTGTGACAGAGGGATAGGTTTGCATTTTTTCTCTGTGTGAGGCAAGGAAAAGATCAACATGCTCTGTCAAGTAACTTCCAGAAAATGTTTTCTATTTTCTAGCACTTTCAAGGAGGAAAAAAAAAACATCCAATGCTTACCTCCAAGAGTATTCTTTTGCTACACATATGAATTCTCTTAGGTTTTCTGGTACGCTGAGGTATTAGAAATACATGTATTTTGTTCCCCAGGTGGTACAGTTTTATTTCTATTCTGGCACAGTCCAGGTGTTTCTCTTGCATGCCTATGCACACACATAAGGGGTCAATGAACTCTGGCATGTATCAGAGTGGAAACATTTTTTGAATTATTGCATTGAATCATTTTCAAATGTTTTATATTAGGAAGAATGTAAAATATGATTTTTAAAAAAAACTCACACTTTTTGCTCATCTGGATATTTTATAGTAAATTTAATTAATACATATTTGTATGACTTCTTTTATAAAAGATACATATGTGATTAAAGAATTTTGGGGGTTAAATTTTTTTGACCCAAAGAAAGACAAGAAAATAAAAATGAAAAATAATTCATATTTATACATGTTTAAGTTCTCATGCACAAATGCCACATATTGTTTTAGAAATAAATATTTTTAATCTGCTAATTCTTTATGTACAAACAGAGAAGTTCCCATAATATGTGAAAATAAATCCCGGATGAGGTGGATAAATGAATGAAATAACAAATTTATTGAATACTTCATGCTATTTTACTATGCTATATATAACTATCTTAATGCTATGTCAATTGTGAAGCAGTTATTCTACATATCATCATATTTTAATTCTTACAAATTCTATTTTAGGAGGATAATTCATCAAGGACTTTTACCATTACAGAATTAAGTTGTCCAGGTTAAAAATAAAATGTTCAAATACAGCAGAAACCATCAGCATTACAAAATTTATCTCATTTGTTTATCAAATCACCTTTCATTTTAGTCTTTTTGAGTCACTCATATTATTATACTCTCTCTGTTCTCTTTTAAAATCATGGAAAAACTTCTGTTGTTAAGCCTAAAAATAAAAAAAAATGTTGGTGGGAGAGATAGCAAAAGGATTATGTTCATTCCCTGTAGTTGGTGAACCCAATTTAATCTCCAAACACCAGTGAATCCTAGGAGTAGGTACTGAGTACCACTAGGTACAAGTCCACAAAAAACAAACAAAATATACAGAATGAAGTTTTTAAGGGGACACACCCATTGGTTCCCAGTGAATATTCCTGGAACGGTGCTTAGGAATTATTCCTGGTGGAGTTCAGGGAATGATATGTGGCGTTGGAGATCAAGTCTATATATATAAACAGCAAGCAAGAAATCTGTTGCACTATCTCCTTCGACCCAGGATTAGGATTTTTAATTATTTGTATATAGATATAATTCTAGATATTATTAGACTTATAAAATGTGGGCAAAAGTCCTTTTCTGATACCCCTAACTTATATTACTTTTTCATATCTTGTTTTCTTTGGTGACATGTTTATTTACTCTTATTAATATGTAAAAACTTCATACTATATCTACAGACTAACAGTATCATATCAGAATTGAGTTGGTTCTAAAAATAATTGTACTAATATTAATGTTGCAAGAGATTACTATTTTTTTAAAATGCCCAATTAGAAATAAAAAAATAATGATATTGTTGGAATTGTAGTTAAACGTATTTTACAATATGAATTTTTTATTCAGTGCTATCAGTCTTAAGTACTATGTATTTGATATTATTTGATTTTTGGTTTTAATTTTTAAGTTTAAGTCATTTCCACTTTACAAAGAAAATAACTGATGTATATCAGTTTCAATAACCGATTTAAATAAGTTTCTTTAGAGAAAATTTTAATTTGTGTATATATACACATATATATAAATATGTATATACTAATAAATATATATAATTATATATACTATAACAGCATATAGTATATATACCTGGTTGAAGCTGGACAACACTGGTGGTGGTGCTTCAGGATTTCTACAAACTCTGTATCTAAGGATCAACCCTGAAGTACCGGTACTTTGCATATTTTAAGTGGTGACATTAGTATATGGGTCAGCTGTGTGAAAAGCAAATGCCTGTACCAGTTCTCTACCCTATAGTACATATTTATAAAGTTCTATGTATATCTCTAAGTGCTTATAAATAGGTATTCTTTAAAATATACCTATTAATATAGTATAGTTAATAAAGACAACTTATTTTATAATTTTTAAACAAACTAGATTTTCTTTTTAAAAATGAATCTTTGGTTGTGTTGTGAGCAGATATTTTTGAAGTTCAATAAAGTAAGCAATTCAAGTAGTAATTAGGAATTTTAGTTTAGGAGTAATTTAAGGTTCTATAAAGCAATAACTGAGTTTCTCCCCACTCACTAATGCATAAAAGAATAGAATTGAAAGGATTCTTTATTTGTGGGGGGGGCACACTCGGTGACGCTCAGGGGTTACTCCTGGCTATTCGCTCAGAAGTCGCTCCTGGCAGGCAGGAGAACTAGGGGATCGAACCATGGTCCGTCCTAGGTTAACGCAGGCACCTTCCCTCCAGCGCCACCGCCCGGCCCCCGAAAGGATTCTTGATTTAAAAGAAAGGAAAAGTAATTTGAGAAGAGTACAGGGATCAAGATATTTTTGTGTGTTTTATTTTGTTTTTCATGCGATTTATATCGGTTTGCTATTGTAGCACCACATAATGTCTAATGAGCAAAAAGTCAGGAGAATGTCCTAAACACAACTGGGAATACCCAATCTTTAATTTTTAAAGCAATTAAAGGGCAAATATCCACAAGAGTTTACGTGAGTTACAAGAACCAGCACATAAAAAGGGATTAAATATAGTGAAAAAATGAAGAGAACATCTTGCTTGATGAAGAGAATATTCAACTATTTTGGGCTGATAGAGTTTTGTTTCATGCCTACCAGTTCTCAGGATTAATTCCTGATGTTTACTCATGGATCACTCCAAACAGGCTCAGGAGATCAGCAATACCAGAGTTCAAATCCAGGTAATAACTTGCCAGGCTATTTATTACCATACCTGCTATATTATAGCTATGGATCCATGAATTCACAACATTTTATATATTTAGTATCTCATAAATGTATTCATATTTCTGTCATTTAGTTAATAATGCAAGTATTAGTTGTGAACACAATTACTGAATACAGAAACTTGAGTTTGGATTTTTAAAGCATAAATTGCAGTTCAAGTAGAGGTGAAGCTATGGGGAATCCCAGGTAATTTAATTTATCCATTTGAATCTCAACAGTAGTATATATCTAAATCAAAAGAGACAATGTAATGACTGGATGTGTAAAATAATAAGATATAAAAAGGCAAGTAATTTCCGTTATGACCCCACACCTTTGATCAGATGAATGGCAGGAAAGCTGTAGTTTTCATCCATGTGTTCTGAGAATAAAGAAAAGCCAGGGCAATGGAAACCACTTGGCTTCAGACTGCAGGAAGTAGCATTTGGATTTCTAAAAACAGAGTAGCAAAACCCAGAAAGAGAACATATATCCCAGGGTTCCAGCAGTAAACCTCATACCTGAACCAGAGTTGGCAAAGGGATAAGACAGGTAATGCTATACAGAGGTAATGTGATGTCACCCTGGATTACAGGAATAGACCTAGATCTTCTCACACTGTACAGTATATTTTGATCCCATAGCATCTGAATTTTGTATGCAAATCTGTCAGACAATGCACAAAGAGCAAGTAGTCCTTAGTAATAAAACCATGCTTACAATGATTCAATTCACCCATTTTAGTCATTGAGTTCAAATTCTTGGGACTACTACCAAATAACTATGGGGGATGAAAAATGAATCCTCTTCTTTTGTTGTAATTTCCAACATGCACTGACAACATTTTATATTCATAATAAGCACAATGTTATAGAAATTATTCTTCAAGTGTGTGCCAACAGCAGTATCATCAGGAAAGTGTTCAGAAATGTAAATACTTGGATCCCTCCTTATGTTCCTTGAATCAAACTCTGATTTATAGTCTGCCTGTTATTGCACTTAGACTTATAGCTATGGAGATGTATGTTGAAGTTTAAGAATAACTGAATTAAGTCAGGTACCACTGAAGAATGTGACAGATAACATCCTATTACCTCTCCCACTCTCAATAGATTAGTATAATGAAAATTAATTCCTACTTATGTGAGAGTTTAAGACTGCTCTTAGTTCTTGAGAAGTGATTCTCCTAAAATACAGTCATCTATTTTGCACCTCTACCAACAGTAGTAGATTGTTCCACATATCTTGGGAGTGATTTCCGTTACAGTCACTGAGAAGGAGATTAAAAAAAAAAATAACCCCAGTGAACATTCCTGAAGTCACATATAATTTCAAAGAAGGCTGGGAAATATAGCATAGGTTTGTTTCTAAAGTAAAAGGTAACCAATGCTTGCTGACTTTTCCAACCATAGGCCTCCATCTCAATTCTTTAAATAGATCTGTTTAACTCAATGCATTTTCCTCTTCTCATTGATCCAATTTTTTGGTACATATTCATGGACTACAAGTCCAAAAGTATCTAGTATTGTAGACCAGTTTATGCCCTTGAATATTCCATAGTTTAATTAATAAGAGCAACCTGGATTGGAAGTTTTGTGTTTTAACTTCAGAATAAATTTTCATGAAAATTCATCTTATATAATGGCCATGTGGAGTCTACAATTATATAATCAATTTAAATGCTTATTTTACAAATATTCAAAAGTGTTCTTTCAACCATTATCTAGTAACAATATCAATGTATGAGTTAAAATTTCATAAGTACAAAAATTAGCTACATATTTAATAAATATTAGTGTCATTGCCAATTTTAGAAAATGCACTGTCTTTAAACAGTATACCAACGGCATGGTATGTTAGGCTGTTCCTACAAATAACTCACATTTTCTTTCATTTTTGAGTTTCTGCCAGAAAATAAAAAGCATGAGTTATTCAGCAAGTTATTGGGAAAGAGATAACTAAAATGGCAGATAATTCAATAATACTGCTTGACGTTTTTGTCATATTGATTCATTTCTTTATTTAGTAGAGGGAATGTATACATTAGAATTTGCTATAAAGCTAAGCTACGAAATAACTGTAGGAATGTGTGTAGAATATCTCTGAAGTAGACTTGAAATGCATAACAAAAATGTATAACACTGTAATTTCAAGACTATTGATTATATTTAAATATGTTAATATAATATAAACAATGTATTTATTAAATATAATATTTATGAAATATAGTTTTTATAAAAATACAAAATATAACCAATAATGAATCAAACTTAATGTGTACAGCCAGAAATATAGTACAGTTTGTAAGGTGTTTGTACTGCTGTGGCCAATCCCAGCTTTGTTAATGACACGACATATGCTCCTGTCAGCACAACCAGGAGTGGCATCTAAGGAAAGAGCGGGGAGTAATCCCCTAAATAAAAGACAAGCAATAAAATAAAAAGTGGCATCTTTGGACATGAGAATTTTTACAGTGATTATATACTTTCTTTTGGGGGGCTGGGAGATTGGACCACATCTGGCAGCGCTCAGGTATTACTCTTTCAGAAATCATTCACTCCTGGCAGGTTTGGAGGACCATATGGGATGAAGAATCGAACTAAAGTTCATCCTGGGTTAGCTGTGTGCAGAGAAAATGTCCTACCCCTGTACTATCTCTCTGGCCCCCATACTTATTTTTGTTTGTTTGTTTTTTTGATCACACCCGGCGATGCGCAGACTCTGCGCTCTGAAATCTCTCCTGGCAGGCACGTGGAACCATATGGGATCCAGGATTCGAATCGCTGTCTGTCCTGGATCAGCTACATGCAAGACAAACGCCCTACCACTGTGTTATCTCTCCAGACCCCTGATACTTTCTTTTGAAGCTAAAGTTTTCTAGCTTGAAATTGTATTTGATAATTAGATACTTAAGAATAAAACTCAATAAGTGCTACAAATGTTATCCTTGATTTTATAAACTTAAAAATTCAATAAAGATCAATAATGACAACAAAATCCCCAAATTCTAAAAATGGGAATTGGAAATGAAAAGATGACCAATAGATGTACAAAAAGTACTCAATATTATTTAATATAAAGAAAATTTTACTCAATGAGATATAATATCTCATAAGTGGGAATGGTACAACTCTATATAGACTGGGAACAATCTGTATTAGTGGGATGTGATGAAAAAGTAACTCATTCTTGCTGGTGGAGATGTTGTCTGGCTCAACCTTTATGGAGAATAGTATGGAAATTCCTAAAAAAAGTCAGAATAGAGTTGTCATATTAACCAGAAATTCTATTTCTTGGTATACTCCACGCGCATATAAAAAATTCATTCTAAAGGACACATGTATCATCATTATTCATTGCATCATTTTGTACAATTGTTAGGCTATAGATTCATAGTATATATCCAAGGACAGATGTGTGAATGATGAGGTGTGGTATATATATATATATATATATATATATATACATATATATACATACATATGTATATGTATGTATATATACACACATAAAGCAATAATATGTAGTTTAAAAGGAGAATGAAATTTTCTGCTCCTTGTAGGGAGAATATCTGGATAATATCAATAAATTAAATCAGAGATCAAAAATTGAGGATCTCACCTGTTGTATAAAAAGTGTGCTTAAGAGAAAGGAATGTAATATATCCAAAAAGACACACAGATTACCCTTGTCCCTAGTATATAGACATGAGAAAGAGGGGGGCTAAAAAGAGGTGGATGTAATGGAATAGGGTAAGGACCTCAGGCACATAACCACTGTAAAGATGTTGTATATCTATATATATTAACCAGAGAGCCAGCAACTCCGAAAGCATGAGGTCTGTATTACAACTAAATCCAGAAATAAGGACATAATACTTGTCCTGTGGTAGCTGACTTGAATTCAGTTTCTGCTACCCAATCTGATACCCTGAGCCCTACATGAGCCCTTACAGAGCCATGAGTAAGAACTGGGTATAGTGCAAACAAACAAATATGCCTGTCTAGGGTATCAGAAAAATACTTTGGAACACTGGTGGAAGGAAGGTGGTTGACATTTGTTGATGGGGTTGGTGTTGGAAAATTGTATGCTTAAAACTCAACTATGAATAACTTGGCATAACATGGTACAATAAAAATTATTAAAATTATAAGAAATTTGGGACCCGGGAGATAGCATGGAGGTAAGGTGTTTGCCTTTCATGTAAAAGGTCATCGGTTCGAATCCCAGTGCCCCATATGGTCCCCCGTGCCTGCCAGGAGCAATTTCTGAGCATGGAGCCAGGAGTAACCCCTGAGCACTGCCGGGTGTGACCCAAAAACCAAAAAAAAATTATAGGAAATTTAAGAAAATTGTACAGGATATAAGGTATCTGTCTTATAGAGACTAACCCTGACTAAATCTTCAACACAACATACAGTCCCTTCAAGACTTATCAAGACTTATCACTGTGTGTAGAGTCAGAGGAGGAACTTATTTACCACTGAAAAAATTACCCTGAAAAAATTATCTCAATGTTATGAATTTTTGGAAATGGAGTGACTTTCTTCAAGATATGCTAATTTAGGATAAATTACTGAGAGTTCAAGAGCTGGTACATTACTCATTTCAAGAAGGCATTTTATTTTGTGCCATGATATGAAAATCAGCGAAGATTTATTGAGTACTTGTAAAATATTATTGCCCTAATATTGGCTAAATGATTGTGCAATGGTTTTTTTTCTGCTCATGTGCAAGTTATATATTATAATGGTCCAAACAAATAAAAAATATGCTAATATATTCACACAGGTTTTGGCAATATCTGAAAATCAAATTTTAGCTACAGAGAAAAACATTAATGTGGCACCTTCCATTACTTTAGAGGTTTTTGACTCGCACTACAGATATAGTTTAGTATTTTTCAATGTTTTCATTAATAGCTAAGTGATCTGCTTCAAGTTGAAAAGTAGTATATGCTTAGAATCATAAACTATAAAATTGTTCTAGTTTGTATTGCCAGTCATCATGAAAGTTAAAACAAAATTTAGATTTATAGAAAACTATTTTTGATTCTCCTTCTCTCTCCCATCCTGTAGATAAACATTGTATAAAGCAATTCATTTTTTCTATTCCATAAAATGGGTTTTTCGTTTGTTTTGGGGATATGCGCAGCAAGGATGTAGAAACTCGAGGAACCACATAGGTTTAAATCCCAATAAGTTTCAAGCAAGGAAAACATCTTTCCTGCAATATTATTAATCAGCCCCATACAACAGCTTTATTTTTTTTATTAGAAGCTTTTATAGACCTAAGTTTGTTTCTAGTATTTTTATTCAGTGTATAATCATAAGTGAGTAGTATATTAAAATCAAATCTAAATTAATTGTACTTGATCATATAAAATAACTTTTAAAATGAGAATTCTCAATAGTTACAACACAAATACTTATTAACACCCTGAGAAATCAGAGAAGCTATTGTACTGCAATACCTGCTTCTAAAGTGTCCATCAAAAAGAATTGGTTGGCTATATACAGTATGACATTAAAATAATTTTAAGGTTTATATTTGTTATTAGATAAAGATATAGAAGCAAATAAACTATAGCCACAAAACTTTTCCACCACTTTGACTTCATTTCTATGTTATTTTTTCAAAATAAGAACACAATCAAGATGCAAAAATATGTGTTGGCCTCTGTAAGAGGTGTTTGCTTTCCAGGTTCATGTATAATATTGTCATGATATGAAAAAATAAATGTTATATTTTAAGTTCACTCAATAGCCAATATCTTTATTTACTCTGATGATTTTAGTATTCCAAATCTGTATTGAACATGAAAGTTCAATCTAATTGTATACTCAGTGAGCACATTTCTCTTCTAATTTGTATTCTTAGACACATTATACTACTAATATTCTATGTTTATATTTTTATTTTAATCAAGACTTGATATTTTATATAAATTAATTTAAAGGTCATGTATCACATAGTTGACATAAGTTATCAGATACACTTGTTAGTAAATGAGAGTAAAATTAATAAAATAAAGAAAAAACAGAAAAAATCAAAAAGGAAATAAAGAGTACAGCAACAAGTATGACAACAAGAATTTTACAAAGAAATTTGTGAAAATTCCTGAATCGCCTAATGAGGTCATTATGCCATTGTCAGATTTTTAATAATCTCTTGTTGATAGCTGATCACTCTATGATTATTTTGTTTCTTAATATAGTATAGCTTTATAGACTTGGTGTCTAAATTGGTGTGTTCCTACAAGGATGATAGTATTTTAAAAAACTGGAGTTGTTGCATGTCTCAAATGTGGTCACATGATCTAGGAATTCTAGGCTTGCTTGCTTAGCACTCTAATAATCCTGGTTCAATCCCTGGCACCACAATTTTCCTCTAAGGACCATCAGGAGTGATCCTTGATCACAGAGCTAGGAGTACTGCTGTGTATACCCCACAAAATAATAAACTAATTTAAAAATTAATAATTAATGCTATTAGTGACCTAAAATAATTGCATTGTCAGCAGAAGCTGATTTCTTATTGCACACTTATGAAATAATTAGTTTTGTAAGCCTAATAAAAGTGCTGTAAAATTATATATACTTGCATCATTGTTTGGAATACTTTGTATCTCTAAAATGTAGTTTTCTAGAAATATATGAATATAAAATAATACATATATATATATACATTTATATATATAGTTTTTTGGGCCACACCTTTTGACTCTCAGGCATTACTCCTGGCTATGTGCTTAGAAATCGCCCCTGGCTTGGGGGGACAATATGGGACTCTGGGGGATTGAACTTGGTCCTTCCTAGGCTAACGTTTGCAAGACAGACACCTTACCTCTAGTACCACCTCTCCGGCTGCTATAAGTATTTCTTAAAAATAGAAACTTAATTTTATTATGAGTTATTAAAAACTCTTATGTTATTAAATTTAACTTTAAAGTTGGAAAAATCAGAAATTTCGTAGTCATTTTACCCCAAAGATAATAGTTTGAATGTTTCACTAATGGGTAAATTATTGGTACATTATTAAATTGATTTCATGTACAACTAATATTGAGATAATTTAATAATGTCCCTACTTGTGAAACAATAGTTTTGTGATTTTGACTAAAGAAATTTTATCTTTGGAAATAGAGAAATAGTGCAGCAGTTAAGGAGTTTGCCTTGCAGAAGGGATACTTGGGTTTGATTCCATTACCCCACATGGCTCTTTAAGCCTGTCAGGACTGATCCCTGATTACAGATCAAGGAGTAAACCCCAGGTATAGAGGATGTGGTCTTAGGCCACCATAAAGAATTTCTTTCTTTTTTAGAAATAAACTTCCTTAGTAGTTTAGAATTATACTGTCATTTCTAAGAGTCATATAACAATATGTTTTGATGTTTGGTAGGATAGTATTGAATTTTCAGCTCTGTAAGTTTAAAGGTGCATTCAGTTCCTTTGACATGTTTCAAAGTTTAAAGGAACTATTCAGTCATTAAGTATAAATTTGTTAAGTTTTGACTCTTCTAATAAGAGAAATCTATTGGCTTTTGATAAGCAATATAAAATTGGAATGCTAGTAGGCACATACTAAATTGCAAATGCTCAAAAAATACAACTGCCATTGATTGGGGTCTGGTAGGGTCTGGTGTTTATATTGAATAATTCAAAATTACTAGTTGCCAAGTATGAATGAGCGCAATTCACCACGTGTTATTTTTCTTTTAAATATTTTACAAAGTCAAGTAATTTTCCCATACCTTAAATATTACAGTTTTGTGGACAGTGGGTTATATCGACAGCTTTAAATAAATTAACTTCTAATATAAAGCAATTTTATGACATTTGGATGGATTTCTATTGCTAAAGCAATAGATTTCACTGATAGAAATCTGAGTGTAACATATGGTCTCAGCCTTAGGCCAGGGTGTTCCATTTGAATTATTCCAGGCTTTTTCATATAGCGCTGTGCTTCAAACATGAATCCAATTACCAACTGTAGTCAGGCAATTGAAGGCTGCGGGAGAAACACTCTAATAGATGGGGAGAGGGGTAAGGGACTATGATTTGTGTGGTAATCAGCAAGAGAAGGTCAATTGTAATAGAATAGACTGGTTTCCAAGACAGAGCTAATGTAGGATGCCTTCCACTCCATTGAGAGTTGCTATCAATAGATTTGTTGTTTTCATTACCAAAAATGTCACTTACTGACAAGATGAATAAAGTGCCAGGCAGTCTACTGATGGATCAGTTATTAAACCTACGTTATGGTGAGCAATTAGCAAACCAATGACTTTTTGTGAACTGGAAATGGGAGATTAAATGATAGCATGTAAATATCTACCTAAAAGTATCATTTTGTTCATACTCTAAAATATATGTTCAAACTGTAGAATTCATATGAAAAATCGAAAGAAACAGAAATTTCCCAATTAGGCACTATTTGTGTTTAAACTCAGAATTGTTGAATTTCTTCTCTAAAAAGAACATAAAAATGCCCCAAAGTACTTACAGTGAGTCCATGTATTACTTTCAATGAAAAAATTTCTTTAACTGATATAAGGATTGTATCCCAAAGTTCTTGTGACAAAAGAACAACTTCAATTTCTGAGGTTTGTGTCTTTAAGAGTCATTTATTAAATCAGTCTTATATCTGAACAATTCTTATAATGCAAGAGAAAAAAAAAACAAATGGCCCTATGAGTCTAATAATCCAAAAGACTGTGACAGGAATATCAAGCATCATAGTATAAGTAATTTTTATTAAATCACTGTGAAATACAATTGAAAGATTGAGTTTAGTTTTGATAATACGTTTTAACATCCATCAGTGTTTTAACAATTTATCAGTGTTCATTTCCCACCACCAATTATCCTAATTACACTCCTTTCATCCAACCACCATCTCCACCCCTTGCCTACCCTTTTGGAAGATGCTACTTCTCTTTCTCTTTCTTCTTTTATCCTTTACTTCTCTTTCTCTCTTTCTCCTTTTAACCTTTTAGGAATTTTGCTGCTGCTTTAGGAACTTTGCTGTTACAGTAACAACACTGTTACTGAGGTGGTATCATGTACATGACCTAACTTCCTTTAATTTTCAATTCCTGTCTAGAGTGATAATTTCTATTATTGCCATAGTAGTCCTTTCTTTGGTTAATCTACATGCTCAACACAATAAATCTCTTGTTTTTCTGTTATTCCATACTCTTTTTTTTAAATATCTTGTAGATGAGTGCAATCATTCTGTTTGTCCCTGACTAATTTCACACAGCATGATAAGCTCCTTGTCCATTCATGTATTAGTACATTTCATGACTTGATTTTTTTTTCCAACAGCTACACAATGTACTATTGTGTAGATGTACCATCATTTCTTTACTTACTCATCTGTTCTTAGGCACTTGGGTTGTTTCTGAAAGTTAAATCTTAACTCCCAGAAATGACTTACCTGGTGCCAATTTTATTTAGCATTGGTTTCTACCCTAAAATTAATCTATTTTACTAAATAAAGAACTTGCTTGTTATCACCTTGCCCAAAGGTCCCATTTCCTCTGCCCCTGAATCTAAAGTGCAATAGTGAACTCCAGGTAGCGATTAGTTGAGTAGCAATTTGCCTTCAACTATGGTATAAAGTCTATAAAAGCTGTCGAGAAATTTAATACCTTATAATTTAAGTAAATAACACTGTTATTTAAAAATCTTACATGAGATGCAGAGATTGTTTAAGAGGTGAAGCATATACTTTATAAGAAAGAGACTGGGTCCTTGCCCCACCCAGACCTAAACCCAAGCAGTCCAGGGTTTTATGCTCCAAAGCCAAAAACAAATATAAATAAAAGGCATCTTATCTGATTAAAATTAAAATAAAGGGTAATTGTTTTTGTTTCTGTAGCTTAAAATTTTATTTGGAATATTAAAATCCTAAGAATGTAAAACAGTTTCAGAGTAGAAATAATCTCTTTGAAGTTAGGACTTCGACCTCCAGATTGTTAGATTATTTATATATTACTCATAATAAGCTCAGTATTATTGTGAATGATTAATTTTAAACATTTTAGATGCAATCAATATAAAGGATTTCTATTTTTCTATTGAGGAGGCTGTTAGGAGGATAAAATATGTCTGTACAAATTCTCTAGAATTTGAGTTAGCTATCAAAAGCCGTTTAATTAATGAAAAACAAAAATACAAACAAAAACAGAACAGCACTATGTTAATAGAACCATCCAAGGATTTTTGGCACATTCTAAATGAAGGATTTTTGTGATAGCCTTTGCTAAGTAGCAGTTCCATCTGCTCGCCATATCTGATTGCTGTTCATTCTATAAGTGCTCTCTTGCTGCAGCACTTACAAGTAATTAACTGTTGCCTGAGTGTCTAAATGGCGCATTCTCACTGGGCAATTAGAAGAGAGTCCATGAAAGCTTCAAGAGGCAAAGACATGCCTTGTTACTAACTGCATTTCAGTCAGTTTTAGAACCCTACAAAATACTACAGAAGTATATTCTGGTGGAATGTCAAAGAATACTAAGTCCTTTTGTAGTATCATCTTTTCTGTTGCATTCTTTACAAGCTAAAGAGATCAGGTGCCCTGTTCTAACTGTCTATATTAAAAACAGGAGTTTTTAATTGATTTTGTTATGTGCTTGCTGCAGTAATTTATTTTTTCCTGGCAGGCACAACTGACTTTTATTGGTTACTTAGTGGATAGATTTTAATTTTTTAATGTTAGACTTGTTACTGTTGCTACATTGCTTAGTACAAAGGGAAATTGTCTAGAGTTTTTTCACTGTGCTCAAGTATTTTGTTTGCTGTTGTAGATTTTTAACTATATAGGTATTTAATATGCTTAGATTATTTAGTAGATTAAATTTATTTTCAAAGATATGTTGCATATAACTTTTGGCAATTATAATAAAATAGAATTAATTAGTGAGAGTCAGAAAAATAGTTCATCTGGCTAGAGCACATGCACTGCACATAACAAGCCCTGTTAGATCCCTGGTATAAATGGTTTCCATTATCACCTGGAAGAGGCCCCCTGCCTTGAGCCAAGAATATCATCTGAGCACTACTGATGTGTCCTTAAAGCAAACAGAACAAAGAAACTCCCAGTGTTAATGAAATATATGTTTGTATTAAAATTCTATATACATACGTGCAATGAAGTCCTACTTTGTCATTAATTTTTTTTCTTATATCAAATTTCTTATTTGGAGTTTTTGCCACTGGGAGACTCTTCATTTAAATCTTCATTAATATAACTATTAAA
>PVKC010002615.1:0-15036 GCA_004027635.1 Crocidura indochinensis
CTATAGTTATCTTCTTCTGAGCCATATTTACTACAGTGTCTCAAAAAACAGAATATAATCAGAGAGCAGTATAATAAGATTCTTATTCTTACCTGAATTTTATTGGGTTATAAGGAGAAAACCTCCATATATATATGTCTGTCAGAATTTCAAAATAATCAACATGCAAAGAGTTATTATAGTGCAGATAATAGATTCTGACAATTAATGAGGATTAATTAATGGAGTGCAATTTCTTTTTTTGTTTGTTTGTCTGTTTGTTTTTTTTGTCACACACGGCAGTGCTTACCTCCATGCTATCTCTCC
Organism: Crocidura indochinensis; assembly: GCA_004027635.1. Classification (NCBI taxonomy): domain Eukaryota; kingdom Metazoa; phylum Chordata; class Mammalia; order Eulipotyphla; family Soricidae; genus Crocidura; species Crocidura indochinensis. The sequence continues at coordinate 307 of PVKC010002615.1, forward strand.
GGTCTCCATGTAGTGCGATTTCAACTTCTGGTTGACATCTAAATTTCTCCTAAATTTACATGATCATAAGGCGTTAGGGACCTTGAAAAGAGAACCAGTCTGCTACAAGAGAGCCTGACAGTCCTGAGTTAAGTACTAGCTTTGCTTCAAATTATTTATGTGATTACTGATGCTTTTCTAGCCCCTCCTCTAAGTATTATAAAGGTTAAATAATGTGATACCTCAGCAATTTTCCTCTTGTGTTCTATTGACGAATCAGCAGTTAGAGCTATAAACTTCACTCTCATAATTGATTGATTATTATTGGGTTCATTAGATCACCCCCCAAATCAGCCCCTTACGTCTCAAAAGTCATTAGTCATTAGCTATGGCCACATGTATGTAATGTGGTAGAATTCCTTTCCTGCAGTGTTAGATCTCATTGGCACCATATGGTATAGAAAGGGACTAGTGAAATTTACTATTCTGTTTTGCACTTTTCATCCCTGAGTAAGTAACCTCTTCCCTGTGGAGGAATGGTGGCATCTTTGAATGATGGAGAACATGGACTTTTATTCCACAATCACTAGAGAAGCCCTTGGTACATATTTGCTGTGTGTGTTAAGTTAGTTATGGAACAATCTATTGAATGTCAGTTTCCTCATCGGCAAAGTGGGCGCCTATACTTCCTGTTTGGAAAGTTGGTAAGGTGAACCTTGGAACTCTTTTATACAGAGCTTTGTACTCCATGATGTATAGCTAAGAGGTTGTCCACTGTAGAAGACTTAACTCTTAGGAAGGAACCATGAGCCTCTGTATTTAAAGTCACCCTACTTTTGTCACTGAACTCATATTTACTGCTCTGGTCCTATTCCTCATGATTTCATCTTGCAAGCAGGAAATCACACATCACCTATGCATCTAGGTGAACAAGCCTTTCCCGCACACTGTCAGCACTCTACTAGATGTGATTATACAGCTTGTTCTCCACATCAGTGAAATCCTAACTGTATGTATGCAGGTGTGGGGGCCACAGGTCTGATGTCTTTAGATGTGCTGACATGTCTAGATCCTCCTTCAGGTGCAAAGTAATCCAAAGCTTCATCTTTTGAGCTGACAAGAAATGCCTCACTGGTGAACCAAGGTTGCAATATCAGCTCTTCTAAAAATGTTTTTATTTCCAAGGCTTAATATTGCAAGCATTATTAAGAGTTATAACCAGAGAAATGAAAACTCATCTGCTCTGTATCCTGGTATTATGATTCAGGTTAGAACTTGGAGAAGTATAATTGCCTATAATTAAGAATCAGAGGGGGTTGTATCAATAGCACAGTGTAGGGCATTGCCTTGCATGTGGAGTGGCCTGGATTCAATCCCCAGCATCCCATATGACCCCCAAGCCTACCAGGAACAATTTCTGAGTACAGAGCCAGGAGTAACCCTTGAGCACCATTGGATGTAGCCCCAAACCAATATGTATATATATATGTATATATATTATATATTGTTGGTTGATAGAATAAAGTTTTGCTTTGCTTTATTTCAATTATGTGATCTTGTCCTTCAACATTGAACCCTAACACTTCAGTGGGTAAGGAACTTGACTAGAATGTGGCCAGGAGTAATTCTTGAATGCAGAGTCAGCAATGTTACCACTGAGCATTGCTGGGTGCATCCCTAAAACAAAACAAAAGATAGAGACCTATAAGCGCAGATTAAATGCAACTTGATCTTTAACGCTAATATGATTTACTTTTTTGGGAGGTGGCAGGTGAAACTACGGGCACACCCATCTGTGTTTAGAGCTTATTATTGGTTCTGAGCTCAGAAATTATTCCTAGTAGGACTTGGGAGACCATATTACTGCCAGGGATCAAATCCAGGTCTGCTGTGTACAAGAGAGGCATCACATCCCCTGTATTATCTCTCCATCCCCTATGCTCTGTGAATTTCTGAAAGAATAACTCAACTCTGCATCAGAGCACTCCTCAGAGATTTCCTACTTACTTGTCTCAAGTAGCTTGATCTTAGGCCGAGGATACAGTTCATGACTTGTCTGTGTGAGTTCCTGGGTTTCATTTCTCAGGGCCATGAAAAAGAAAAAGGAATCAGCGACTAGTTTATTTTCTTAAACTTTATTTATTGATTAATTGATTGATTGGTTGCTGGGTCACACTCAATGGCACTCAGGGGTCGCTCATGGCTCTGCACTTAGAAATCACCGCTTGACAGGCTAGGTGACCATATGGGTTCTGGGTATCAAACCCGGACCCTCCCAGGTCAGCCGCATGCAAGGCAAATGCTCTGTGCTATCTCTCTGGCCCATGAAACAACTAGTTTAAACTGAAGGTGTGAGCTACTATTTTTTAGGAAAAGTCAGTCTCTTTTCTGGTTGTGAAAGACTGCCTGCTGACCTGTTTCATAACCCAGTGGTGTTCAGGGATCATTTCATTGTAACCTACAACTAATATGTACAACTAATATGTACAAATATGCATTTGCTCAGATGATTGGTAACTGAGGCTGGCTAAGATTTGGATTGTCATATGTGCTCATATTCTACTTGGGCAAACCCACAAACAATTAGGACACAAGTCGATAAGTACCAGTGCAAACTTTGTAGATGTGGGTGTGAAGTAAAATATATAACAACTGGTAGGATTACTGCAAAGCCTGCATTTCTTACCAACAACCTGGCAGGGTGATGAAGGATAAAGATAGATATGACATTTATTAGTGGAAGGTCAACACCATTCTTCAGAATGCCAACTGTTCCTGAGCCCAGTTGCTTTTGAGGTTGCTAAAATGGACCCAAATGCTTGTTGTGGGATGGGGGCCTGTGTGAAAATACAGAAGGTAAGGAGCTTGTCTATAATGTGGCTGACCTGGGGTTCCATCCCCGGCATCCCATGAGGTCCCAAACACTGCCAGGAGTGGTCTCTGAGCCAGGAGTAAGCCATAAGTATCATTTTGGGTGACCCAAAAGTAAACAGACAAAACCCTACAAATGTTTGAGGGATCTACTCTGAGCTAGTAGTGTGGTGAAGGCTGTGGCACTGACATAGCAGCCGAACAGTGGGGATTCAGAAAGAAATATGGTCCTAGAACCTCATTGTTTTCCCACTGGACAGAAGTAATTTAGCTTTCCAGGAATAGTACATTTATATTGATGCTTTGCTCCTTGACCGGCTTTGTTAAATATAAATACAATCCAAGTCATATTTTACTACTTTACTTTTTAATTTCCATGTTTTGTTTTTGTTTAGGGCTGTAAGGTTCCAGAGTAGAAGAACGAGACCACACAACTGGAATAAAGTTTAATAATTTAATCCATTTGCCAACAAGATCCCCCAGCCTTGACCAGCCAGCGACATCCCCCAAAGGAGATGAGTCCTGCCCAAGGTCATCAGGAAGATTATATAGGGAAGGGATATAGGGAGGTTCCAGCTTTCTGATGATCCTTAAAATGATTGGCTCATGTCTAAGGGTACCTTCCTACTGCTCCCTTGTCCTTTCCTGATAGGCTACCTGGAATGGCCATGTATATTGGGGTGGGGTCTATGGAAATAAGCTGTGAAGCCCTTGCATGTGACCTACACCATGTGGTCCTTATAAAATGGTGTCTCTCCCTATTCAGAATTCAGGTCCCAACAGGGCCGTGTTCAGCAGTACTTAGAGTCTATCTACTCTGTGGTTAGGGACCATAAGTGGCACTGGCAGGGTGTGTTAAACCACAGTGGTTGCATGTAAGATGGCACCTACTGTACCATCTCTCCAGCCCAGTACATAATTTCATATTTTAGGAGTTAAATTAAAAGTGAAAATCAACAAGGGAAATTAATTTTTAATATTTTTTCTTATTAACTCCAAATCTCATTCAAGTACATCATTGCTTATTTAGTTTCTTTTTAAATCCACTGCACATTTTATTGTACAGCTTGTCTTAATTCAAGAAGGGCTCTGTATTAGACTGAACAGAGCTTTTTAAGAAAATTGTGAAAAAAATCTTTCTCTTGCTTTCTGCCCCCTGGCTTTTGAGGCGATGATGTCTAGGTGTCTAGTATTAGATGTCTAGATGTCTCTTAGATGTCCAGAATTCTTTTCAAGATCTTCCCAAGGTTTCTTTCACTGTTTTATTCCCCATGTAAACACACAGCCCTAATAGGCATAGAATTTATCATGGACGTTGTCTCTCTCAGCTCTAAGCTCAGTTAAATTAATTTCCTAGCTTGTTGCTTCATTGGCAAACCAAATAGTGACTTAATTGCTATTTTTCTTGAAAGTCTTTGGATTTTCAGTCCTAAATTACCTGTGGTCTTGGGCTCCCAAAGCACAGGCAGGCACTTGTGGATTTAGAGGCGAATCCATGAATTAATTCCTCAGCAGGCTCTTTCCAGGCCTGCATTCTCCTTTTTCACTCAGCCTCCTGAGATAATAGCTCTTGTTTTGCCTTCCTTTGCCCCCTTCTCTCTGCCACAAGGTTAAGAAGCATTTTCTGTGCTCCAGCACCACCTTGTGGATTCGGAGGAGATCCGATTAGGAGGTGGATTATTTGTCTACAAACAGGCAGTATCCATCTTGGAATCACTGAGCATAATTACCAGCCTTGACAGGCCATCTGGCCTTTGCGGCCTCCTTCAGTCTGAGAGGAAATGAGATTTGGTCCTGGATATGGAATGTCTCCTGCTGACTGTCTCCTGCTGCCTGCTGAGAAATCAAGCAGAGTAGTGGGTACAGTGTTGAGGCAAGCAAAGTTATGTGCAGAAAACTAAATCCAGGCTGCTCCTGTTTTATGATTTAAATTGAATTGTGTCCCCGGGTTTTACAGAAGACTTGGCTCAGCCAGAAACCTTGGCACCTCTGTCTGCTGCTACGGTAAAATGTTGAACTCATGTTTTTGTTTTTGTTGCTGCTTTGTTTTTTTTTTTTGTTTTTGTATTTTGTTTGTTTGTTTGTTTGGAGGGGGCATATTCCTTGATGCTCAGGGGTTACTCCTGACTCTGCTCAGAAATTGCTCCTGGCAGGGACATGGGATGCTGGGGATCGAACCCGGGTCAGTCCTGTGAAGGTCTACTCCCTGTGCTATCGCTCCAGCCCCTGAGCTTATTCTTCCAATGGAGGATTTAACTCCTGGCCTTTGGTGGTACACCCTGAAAAATCACACTCACTTCATGGGTACTCAACTCAACATGCAGCTGAATTTGACTTACTATATATTGCTTAGGCCAATTGGAGTGGTTTGACTGGTCGGTGTTGAAAATAAATGACAGTAGAAAACCGACAGTGTACAATCCTTATCATCATGTTCCCCCATACTTCCATCCTTTATCATTTGTTTCGGCCAGTACATGAGTTGGCAATTTCCTTACATTTTAGAGAGTGCAATTGATTTTTCTGTGGGTCACATGGCTAATCATGACAGATATGGACTATTGTGGTCAATTAAAACCCAAGACTTTTTATTGGTTGTGTAGTTCAAACCAAATGTCTGCTGGTTATATTTCAGCAATTCTTTTTTCACAGAGTCCATAAACATGACTAGAAATCACTGAAGATTCATTGATAAAGATAATCAAGTTTAGGAGCACAAAATGACTCATAAGATTGCTTTCCTTTTTCTGAGCCCTGATGATAATGTTGATGGCAATAGCTATAATATTTGTGCCATTTATGCCTTTGTCCAGGCTATTTTAATTATTAAGTTAGCAGAGGGAGTGGAAAGAGGGAGAGAAAGAGAGAGTGAGAGTTGAAACAGTGAAAGAGAGACAGTGAGAAAGAAAGAGAAAGAGAGAAAATGAGATAGTGAAAGAGAACTATTTTTCCTCTTGTAAAGATAGTAATCTGTCCTTGCTGTCTGTTTCTGTTGAAGAGTTCTGTTTCCTAAATTCAAGGCCATCTTCCATGTCTTCCCAAGGTAGTAGGGTAGAAGGGCAATGGGTCAAGTTTAAAGGAAGACTTATGCATTAATGAAAGCTTCATTCACACTTAATTCTCAAAGGTATCACCTCCTAATACCATCTCAGTTGGAATTAGAAATTTGGCAAATGAATTTGGTGGTGAATAGGGAGAGAATATAAACTTTTGGCCTAAAACAATATTATTCAAAGTGCCTTTGTCTTTATTGTGTCTCAAGTGGGCTAAGGAGACCATTCTCAAAGGCTGGTCATCTGTCTTCTCATCATTTCTTTTGCCTTTCAGAGATTTCTTTTTTTACAACAATGGCTGTATTACTAGGGTAAGATATGAGCAGACCTCAGGAAATGAACTGATCCTTATCTCATCATAATATTTTCTCAATGTTCAGCTAAGAGGAAGTTATAACAGGGACTCCAGGGGAGAAAGAATTACAGCTACAGTGCCTTGAATTGAGCAGAGAGTGTGTGAAAAGGAAAAAAAAAACCAGCAAGGTTCTCAGACTGATTTCATCAAGAGCTGACATCAATTCTCTCAATTCTTTCTCTTCTACTATTATTAATGCTTTTGTCCTCAAAAATATTCTTTCATGAAGAAGCACACATTCCTTTTTTAGTGCTGTATACGGACAAGTCATATAATGGTATAATTAAATGTTACTTTAATTTTAAAAATTATCACATTGTCACAGTAGAAAGATGACTGCCCTTATGTCAAGTTTCTTAAACTCACTTATTTTTAACTAAAAGGGAAAAAAAACAGTGGAAGGGCATTATTTTTTCTTTTCATGCACTTTTTTTTGTTTTTCTTGGGAGGGGGAACACTTGAAGTAGTCAAGGGGTTTGGGGACAACTCAAAGGTATACTCGCCCTGGTTGTGTGGACCATATGGTTAGTATTTAGCCTGGAGATGACAGTTGCTTGGGCTACCAGTGCAATGGAAATGAAAGCCATGCATTCTAGCTCTTCCCAGCCTTTTGAGGTTTCTTTTGAACCCTTATCTGTCTTTTTTTTTAAACTTTAAGTCTACTTTTATATATATACATTTTTATATTTATGACTGTATAGAGGTTGAAGAAGAGAATTAAAAATTTTTTTTTCAATTGAATCACTATGGATTACTGAATTGCAACGTTATTCATGATTGAGTTTCAGGTATCCAATATTCCAACACCAATCCTTCACCAGTGTCCACCTCCCTTCACCAATGTCCACCATTTCCCACATGGCACCTTGCCTGCCTATGTAACAGGCAATTTCTTTTTCTTAGAAGAAATTGTTCCTCCCTTGTCCTTTCCCTTTAGGTATGTGGTTTACCTTACTAATACTGACCAAGTATTATGTATGTAATTTTGTCTCCTTTGAGCACCTAGCTCTAGTCCAGTGTGATCACTTCCTTCTATCATTGTCACAGTCTTCTAAAAAAGAACAGTTTGCAAATGTTCTAATATACACAGAGAAGTTGTAATATTCTTTTTTTGGGCGGGGTCACACCCGGCAGTGATCAGGGGTTACTCCTGGCTCCATGCTCAGAAATTGCTCCTGGCAGGCACGGGGGACCATATGGGGCACCGGGATTCGAACCGATGACCTTTTGCATGAAAGGCAAACATCTTACCTCCATGCTATCTCCTGGGCCCCAGTAATATTCTTACTATTAGACACATTTTCCTTTTCATGAGGCAGAAAACCATGTCCTGGAAATACTGCTTCATGTACCTTTTGTCTCAGTGTATCACAAAATATGACCTAATCGTGACAGTTTTAGCTTCCAACTGCTGTGGTCACCTTTGCAAGGACTAAGATCAGCCAGATAGACAGCTCAGTGAAACCTGGAAAGAGAACTTAAATACACACATATGTGTACATATGTGTATATGTGACTTTTAACTATACAAAGTGGCATTTGCTATGGTGTTAACAGTATCTAATTATACCCTGTAAGACAGACATTTTTCAAGTATAACTTGTTTTCCTTTTATTATTTTCTATAATGCATATATGTTTGTTATCATAATTACAGGTTATTTTAAGAGATTATTTTGAAAATCATTAAACTGAATGACTAAGAAGTCATAGAATAAAAAGCACAAGTGATTTAATTCTCAATTTTGCTGAAATCCAGTTTGAACCAGAAAAATAATTACAAAGAAAGGCTGTATGGTTTATTTCCCTTCCCCTTTTCATCTCAGAAGCAATTGTTGCAGCTGTGGGAAGTGGCTGCCTTAAATATTTCCTGAGACCATCATGCAATTGTAATCAATCTGACTACTTTGACTCAGCAAAGACATTTTTCTCAGTAGGGTTCCTGGATCATACTTGAAAGCCTAAGAACTTCCACTGCAAAGCATATTGAACGCCTTTACCTTTTAATAGTTGGACTAGACAGCATTCCCCTATCCTGGCCAAGAAAATTGAGTCAGGAAATGATTATTCAAGGTTTAGCAAGTCAGAGGCAAGAACCTGGGTCTCTTGACATATGATCCCTATTTCTTTCTTCCAATTAGTGAATTCATCATATATGTATTTATTAGCATCTATTACATGGGGATGAGAGGAAACAGTGGAGCAGGCATTATGTTTGTTTACATCCCTGATCCCTTCTGGAAAAGTGCTTTGTTTCTCTGGGAATGTCCTTTCTCAGATTTAAGAGGCCCTTGTCTTTTCAAGAAATAAATTCAATAAATAAATCAGCTATAAATGTTCCTTACTGCTTTCTCCAATACTCAAATATACCTCTGAAGTATGTTAGGAACTCACACTTTCATTGATTGATAGTTTTGCAAGTGTTTCTTAGTGACAATTCAGATGTGACTAGAATGAGAAAGGTTAAACTCAGTATTTAACTTTTCATTCTTTTTTATTTTTCCAAAGAAGGGAAAACTATTTCCAAAGGTGTAGAGTCACATATGGGAACATATTGTTCCAATAAACAGCACAGAGTCTAAATTCTGGTTTCTGTTTTCCTCTGCAATTTTATAATTATGTTTGAATACCTTTTCTTTTCTTTTTTTTTGGGGGGGTCACACCCAGCAGTGCTCAGGGGTTACTCCTGGCTCCATGCTCAGAAATTGCTCCTGGTAGGCACGGGGGATCAATGGGGCACCGGGATTCGAACCGATGACCTTTTGCATGAAAGGCAAACGCCTTACCTCCATGCTATCTCCCAGGCCCCTTGAATACCTTTTCATAGCTCTAAATGTCAGATGCAAGAGCATGTACTGATATGTATAAATACCAAGTAAATGGATAAATGAAGAAAAGAATCAAATCTCCTATACAGAAGAATTCTAAATAATTATGAAGACATTTGGTCCTTTGTAAAGTGGAACTAAGACCCTCATCCCAAATCTTGACTGTAGATTATGCATAATGACTTCCTTTCCAAGTGTTGACTAGTATAGTAAGAGTTAAAGAAGTGAAAATTTACAACCCAGACACATTTTAGTTTAGCCAATTGGTCAAAGTTCACAGCAATAATAAATCAGCATGTTAATAGTATGTGCCTTAAGTGATGTCATGCAATATTCCTCGAACTCATCTTTCTTGCACTAAAAGCCTTTAAAATATTAATTTAATGCTCATACAAATCCCGAAAGTGTTGCAATAGTGGAATATTCTCCAATATACCATATCAGTACAGCTCAAAAATGTTTTTTTTTAAAAAATAACATCACTATTTGATATAATGCATTACATTTGAAATTATGTATTTACATAGTTTAAAAATGTTAAAGTCATCAAAAAGTAGGAAGTGAAAAAAGTAGGAAGTCAGGAAGAACCCAAAGAAATAACGACTAAGGAAGTCTTATTACACATTCAACTTTAATAATGTATCAGTATTCGCTGATTAATTGTAATTTAAAAATATAACTGCTCTAACAAGATGAAGATAATAGAGGAAACTGTATGGGAAGTCTGTATCACCTTCCATTTTCTTAAAAAAAACTACTCTAGGGGTCTGCAAGGTGGCGCTAGAGGTAAGGTGTCTGCCTTGCAAGTGCTAGCCAAGGAAGGACAGTGGTTCGATCCCCCAGAGTCCCATATGGTCCTCCCAAGCCAGGGGCAATTTCTGAGCGCTTAGCTAGAAGTAATCCCTGAGCATCAAATCGGTGTGGCCTGAAAAACCAAAAAATCAAAAACAAACAAACAACCCCCCCCCAAAAAAAAAACCTACTCTAACAAATAAAATAAATTTTATTAAAATATATTCCCTACCAAGATTGTCCTAAAAAACTTTAAATGGAAACCTATGGGCAAATGTCTTATAATAAATATAAAACAGTAGCCATAGAAGACTATATATGGCAACAGACTAGACATCTCTCTATAAATATAAATACATAAATAAGTAAAACAATAAAATATATAAATAAATATGAATATATAAAATTAAATATAAATTTACATATAGAGATATAATATATACATTATATATTTATATTTTGTTTTGTTTTAGGGCCACACTTGATGCTGCTCAGGGGCTACTCCTGTATTCAAGGTTCATTCCTGGTGAGCTCAGAGGACCACATAAGATGCCAGATATTGAACTCAGTTTACTGTATGCAAGGGAAATGTCCTTCCTGCTATATGTACTATTACTATGACCCATCATTAACTTTTAAGGGGCTGCTTTTTAACAATGGACATTCCTCAAAATATGAGAAATTGAGCTCCCATATGACCCAGTAATACCTCTTCTGAGAATATACCCAAGAGACTCAAAAACGTAATTCAGAAAAGGCATCTGCACTCCTGTGTCCATTGCAGCACTATTCGCTATGTGAATAGTGGAAACAACCCAAGAGCCAAGAACAGATGACTGGATATATGAACAATGGTGCATCTATACAATGGATTATTATGACACTGTTAGGAAAAAAGAAGTCATGAAATTTGTTTTTACATGGATAGCTATGGAGAATATTATGCTGAGCAAGATGAGTCAGAAGAAGAGAGATAGACATAGAAAGATGACACTGATTTGTGGGATATAAATAAAACTATGATGGTAATAATACCCAAGGACAATAGAGACAAGGAGGAAGTCTAGTTCATGTTCAAAATCTTGCCACAAAGGGGTAAAGAGCAAGGGCAAGGAAGGAGTCATTGTGACAATGATATTTGGAGATGATCACTCTGGATAAGTACTGGATGTTGAAAGGAGAGAAGTTATATGCATAATACCCCTAATCCCTCTTTAGTAATATAGAAAACCACAGAAGGACAAAAAGAACAATTTAAAAAAGAGGAGAGAAGAAGAGAGGAAGAGAGAGAGAGGAAGAGAGAGAAATTACACAAATATGTATATTTATCATGACTAAAGATTAAAAACAGATCATTCAAAGTGGATCAGGGGAAACCCGTGTCCAAGTTCTGTGTTTGAAGCAGACATTGGAGGTAAATTTTTAGACAGTAAATTACTCCAGGATATGAGTGGGTCCGAACAGGCAGTGAATTGTTTTCAAGGTCCAAATGGACCAAATAGGGCTATGAGAAGTAAATTCCTCCCAGATTCCAGATGGGGACCAAATGGACCAGGTAATTCCCTGATTTAAACCTAATCCTAGTCTGAAATGGGATCTCAATGGTTGTGAATTGGAAAAATTTCTATAACTGTGGGAAATCATCTGACTCTGGACACATTTATTATCTAATATATTAGGTGCTAATATATTATAATCTAAGATATTATCTCAAAGGATGCTAATGCCTTTTAAAACTCATTGTATTAAACCCTTTTTGAAAGAGAGAGCATGGCTTTGTGGTGTCATGTGACAATAAAATTGGCTCTTCCTAAATCTCTCAAGTATTGTCTGTTTTCTTAGTCAGTCTTCTGCAACAATTTTAGACAATTTGAAAAATATGGAAAGCTCAAAGAAGGAAAGTTAAAAGACCCTCTGAGGCACAGAGAGCCTAGACTAGTCTCCTGACATACGTGGAAGTGGTCTCAAAACAAAACATACAGAAAGGAGGTCTGAACTCACACAAGATAGAATTTGATAGGAAACTGTATTTCTTTCCATGAGTGAATTTCTTCTGAAAGAACTGTTGCTAGTTTTTTATTTCCAAGATGTGAATGACACGGTCACCCTTGTTTGAAAGATTCTCTACTCCTCTCACTGCTTTTCTCCTCTTTCACCATCACATTACTGACAGCAAGCAAAATTGCTAGCGAAATTATCCGCAGTTAATTTTATTCCAGATCAGAGAAGGTCAGGAATTAATAACATGACTGGTATTTGCCCTTTCCAGCAAGTAGAATGTGTGAAAATTATACCAAATAGATTATTATCACATATTGCCTTGAGCTTATTTAAATACCTTACAAAGAATTTTTTTCTCTCATTCAGTTATTCTTGGAATCCAACAAGGTATACTGAAAGTTTCAAACAGGGTTTTCTACATAAAAGGACTTTGAAAGAATTCCAGCATGCATTTATTTTAATTGTATTTATTTTTTGCTATTTTTTCTTGTTTTTTTTTTTGGGGGGGGATTTTTTGTTCTGGGACCATACCCAGAAATACACAGGGGTTGCTCTTGGCCCTACATTCAGGAATTATATGGAATGCCAGAGATCAAACCTAGATCGGCCTTGTGCACCTACCTGGTAGACTATCACTTTGGCCCCTATTTTTACTTTCTTCTTTTGAATAAAGATAACGTAGTAGTTTAGACTTTGTGGGTCAGTTAGTTTTGGTCACAACTTCTCAACTGTGCCACTAACTTGACCTGACTAGTGAGTTCAATGCTCAGGTCTGTAAGAGGATTGTTGTAAAACAACAGGGTAACAGTGGTGGCATGTGGTACTGAGGATCAAACTTGGATCTTGCACAAGCAGACTTCAACCCTGTGAGCTAGTCTCTGAGCACTCAGGAAACTAATTTCTTTTACTTCACCCTGCTATGACCCCTGTGCAAGGGACCCCAACCCAGAAGCCATGGCTAAGGAAGGGAAAAAAGTCTCGAGAGGCCTTAGCTGCCTATACCCACAAGAGAGGGCACTGGGCTTGAGAAACCTTGGCTGCTTGTACCCACAATTGCCATGAGGCACTTGGAGAAATGGGGAAATTGGTAGGGGTCTCTTATTTGAGACATAGCATCCTAAGGACCTTTCTTTGAGCCTCTCTTAAGACCACTCAGATTTCTCATGTCCAGTCATGAGCAGTTGTGTATGCTCAAGCAGTTTTTTATTTATAATTTTACAAAAATAGTAACCACCTCAAACCCAACTTTGCTATGAACTTAAGTGCAGTCATATAAAGGGTTAATATTTCAGGTTGGCTCAGAGTTCATGAACTGGAACAAGGCCAAAAAAAATAACAAATGCCGGTCTCTGAAAACTGACCTTGCTAGCAGGGCCAGATGGCTGACCACGAAGCACAAAGAATAGTCTCACATAGACAGATAGCAGGAGTGCATAAACTGAAGGTTGTACCTTGGGTCTGAACAGATAAGATTTTTTTTTTTTTTTTTGCTAAGCATGCAGCTTAGCTTGCACATTTATCTAGTACAGTGTTGGAACTAACAGTTTCAAAGGCCAATTATGACGCCTTGTCAAGAAGTTTAATATAAGTGTCCCAAAATAAAAGAACAAGATTCAATCTGACTTCTGAGTGTTTTAATCTTGATCTCATCTCAACACCGTGCATCCACCTTCCTTAAGGGAACCTCATGATTCCCTTAGTGTTACTGGCTTAAGACAGCCTGCAGCATCACCCAATTCCTCTCCTGCCTTTTTTCAGAGTTGTTAGTTTGTAGTCTTTGTTATTTTGATTTGGTAGGTGAAGTGACAGTGGCTGCTGCAGAAGAGAATGAGTAGATAAAAATGACCCAAATACTTTCCCTAGTGTCACCCACCATGTCTGTTATTTTTGTTTGTTTGTTTGTTTTTTGGGTCACACTGGGCAGTGCTCAGGAGTTATTTCTGACTCCATGTTCAGAAATCACTCCTGGCAAGCACAGGGGACCATATGGGATGCCGGGATTTGAACCGATGACCTTCTGCATGAAAGGCAAATGCCTTACCTTCATGCTATCTCTCCGGCCCCACCATGTCTGTTATTAGTTCCATAAAGTCCAAGGATGGAGGCCCTCTGAAAGACCTGTGCTGAGTAAGGAATAATTCCAAGGAAGTCTTGAATTCTGTGGCACAGAAATATCTGTATAATTATTGCTTATTGGTTGTTGTTTTACTAGTAATGCCTTTTTCCAAGTGCTCTATATTTGAGCTGCATTTTTATTCCTTTTTTTCTTTAGGAAATGACTTAATAAGCTAAAAATATTTGCTGCTTATTGTTTGCAAAGGACCCATTAGTCTCTGAGGTGATCTCCATTTTTTTTTTTTTTTTTGGTACCAGGTGTTTCCAAATTTTACAATCTGTAGATCCTAAAGAGTGATTCATTAGCTTTCATTTCCTTTCTCGTGACTTTAAAATGCTGCTCTGGGACCAGGCAACAGTATGGTAGTAGGGTGCTTGCCTTGCATGCAGTACGTACCAGTTTAATCCTGGAACCATCATATGGTTCCTCTAGCCTGCCAGTAGATCCTTGAGTGCTGTGTGAGTTACATTACAACACATGCTTAACGGTGCATGATGAACCGATCTGAGATGGAAGATTGGCAGAGAGGCGAGTTGGCAACAGCATGGAGGTCTAAAGAGTTCCTTCCTAAAGATCTATTTGCAGAGAGAGAGGGGTCTCTAAGAGCAAGCGTTTTCACCAATCCTTTCATTTGGTTTGAGGATGTTGGAACTCACTTGGTAGTGTTCAGGGGCTCTTCTTGGTTCTGTGCTCAGCAGTAAATTTGGTGATGCTGGGGGGACCATATGTGGTGTTG
>PVKC010002615.1:15136-42718 GCA_004027635.1 Crocidura indochinensis
TTTTTTTTTTTTTTTTTTTTTTTTTTTTTTTTTTTTTTTTTTTTTTTTTTTTTTTTTTACTGGGTCTTGGCTTTTACACTTTTGCTTTTGATAATACAAGCTACTATCTCTGCTGTTGCTCCCAACTGTGCTTCAGTGGGAAACAGCTCCATCGCAAAGTCAACGAGCTAAGAATTCTGTCAGAATCATTGCAATGTCAGCATATATAACATTGTCATCATCATCACTTTCCCTTCCCCTGTGCATCCAGGCTCAAATGACCTCCAATGCATTTAATACACCCAGATATATTTAAGTGCCATAACAGTCTTTTACAAGATCATGAAGGAGAAGATAGATATCTAAGGAAAAGTACCAATTGCATTTGATCCCTCGAGGATTATGAAAATAGTGAGTTTGTGCAGAGAAGAAGAAAAAAAATTTTAATTAACCTAAGACATATTATCCAGCCATTTCCTCTTTCTTGGGAATTGCGTAACAGAAAAATACATCCCTAACAAGTTGTGTTCTTTTAAAAACAAATCTGTTAAAGATGTCAGTTTATGTGGAATATGGTGAAAGGAAACGAGATGGAAGAGCAGGTGAAATGAACAGGAAAGGAATGGCCCCCAAGAAAGGAGACATTTTGGGGGGGATTTGGGTCACACCCGGCAGTGCTCAGGGGTTCCTCCTGGCTCCATGCTCAGAAATTGCTCCTGGCAGGCACGGGGGACCATATGGGGCACCAGGATTCAAACCGATGACCATTTATCATGAAAGGCAAACGCCTTACCTCCATGCTATCTCCTGGGCCCCAAGAAAGGAGACATTATCAGCAAGAGACCTCGCTAAGCTACAGGAAGTTTTGTTCCTCCAGGTAAGTCTGGAAGAGAACATAGATGGAACTCAGAGCTATCTCCTTGAATAGCTTACACTGAGTAATGTTAGCTCCAGAATGATTTTAGGTAGACACACAAAAAGTGTTTTGCTATAAGCAAAAAAAAAATTCTCACTGTAAACATACGAATAAGATAAAATAATAAAAATATTGCTTTTTGTTCTTGAACACAAAGCACAAAATATATAATTGAATAAAACAATTGAAATCAGACTTTTAAAATGTGTTCTCATGTACGGTGATTTCTCTAATCATTGTTATGGATAAAATAGCTATGACTGAAAAATAAAGGAGACCCTTCATCCAAAAATTTTTGGTTGCAAAACTTCTGTTAAAAAAGAAACACTACAAGCTATTTAATAAAAAAAGAACTGGAGCAATAGCACCAGAAGTAGGGCAATCGCCTTGCATGTGACCAATCCAGGATTCGATCCTCAGCATCTTGTATGGTCCCTCGATATGACTGAATGAAGATCACCTGAATTTAAAGTCCTTTTCCCTTAACAATGACCAACTCTTATCAAAATATAGCTTTGTAATACATCAAGTATTAATGAATGTGTTTATTTTTTCTGTGATTTATTTTTCATTTATGAAAGAAGGTACAGTGAATACAATATACTGTCATAATTACTAAAGCTTTATTGTACTTTATAGTATGCCTTGATATGGGGTGTGGAAAATCCCCCTTGTAACATGTTTTTGGCTTTTTTGTTAATGTTATTTTTTGACATATATTTTAGAGATATTTCAAGTTTATCTGTAATTTATATTGAGGTTATGTTTGGGTTTAATCTTACTGAAATGCATTGAATCCATAGAGCAGATTGTGAATAATTAAAATCTAATAATATTATATCTTCCAATCTGTTTGATAGACCAATTTAAATAATCTTAAAGGTTTCTCCAAAAAAATCTTATAAAACAAATTCTGCACAATTCTGGTGTATTAATTCATAAGAAACTTACAGGCTTTCAAAGGTATTTTAAATATGTAGATTTCAAAATAAAAGTTAGCTGACATTGAAAAAAAAAAAACAATGACCAACAGTGAGACAATATAGCTCCCCAAAATTTAGAATAAAGACAGAATACCTGGCTGGAGACCAAAATGAAAGCCGCCTAAACCCAAGTTGGACATGACATATGTCACAAGTTGTCAGGATATCTCAACTGCCATAAATTGCTTATTGGGGTATGTTCAAAAGGAGCCCTCCACACCAAAAAAGCAACATAGATTTAAACCCAAACAGAAACTTCCCAGGCAGGTTGTGAATAAAGAGATAAGGAAAACACATCGGATGCAATTATCATGAAAAAAAAAATAAGGGAGTAACCCTTAAGAAGCATGAGAAAGGGGAGGAAAAATTAATAAAATTAAAAATCTGTGTTATTGATTTTAACTTATTTTTTAAAAATTGAAGTCCTGTGATATACAATACTGTTAAGGATGATGCTTTGCACACAATACCAACACTATCCTCCTCCCCAATGTATACGCACCTCCCTCCTCCCATAATCTTCAAAGCTCCTTTCTTTCAAACACAAAGCCCTCCCCAGCTCAATTGTGTGGATCAGTTCTTGTCTTTCCTTGCTGTGAGTTCCACACATGAAAGAGAGCCTTCTGCAACTATCCCTTTCCTTCTGATTGGCTTTTCTCAACCTCTAATTTCATCCATGTTGCTGTAAATTGAATGGTTTGTTCTTTTATTGAGATCACCAGGATTTTTTCATTCCTAGGGAGACAGCGCCTGTCCTAAGGGAATACAGAGCCTCCATAGGTTTAGGTTAGAGACAGACTAACTCCTTCTCCAAACACACCTTGTTTTATGGATTCCTTGTAATTTGTTGTCAAGAGCCTTCATACCTGCCTGCTTAATTCCGTTGTATCACACTCTGCTCTTTATAGCATATTTCTAGCATTTTCAAGAAATTCATGTTTACCACAAATCTTATAACTCAACTGGGGGGGGGGATAGGAGGGAGTTTAATTATCCTGTCTTTAATTAAAAACAATCAAGCAATAAAGTTGGGAAAGATGTCATTGGAGAACATATTGTTGAACTGAAATGAGTCAATAACTTGACAATAAGTGTATTAGAAAGCCGGGCAATCTCATTTGTATGTCCCTCGTGTTGGTCAACTTTTGGCTCTGATGGATGAACTGTGCTCCTAAAGTTTGCAAACTGATTCAAGAGTAAATACCACCCTCTACATTAAGACCTCCATGGCTCTTCATTTTTGTAGACACCAGATTTGAAATCTGTTATACCAAATTGTCACTAATTTTATTTTTACCTCCCAGTTGGCACATGGCCAATTAATTTTGTAGAAAAAAAAAGTTGTGGCAAAGAACTTCTGTTCTATCAATCAGACATGCCAGGATTTAGGAAGATTAAATCCTTGGCGCTTTCCCTCACCTCACAAACAGAGGATCCCTCAGACAAGCTATAAAAAGTGCTAAAAAACAGTTGGAAATTGAGCTGAGAAAATGGTGTTAAGGGAATAGAAGCAAGGCTCTAATGGTTTCTGCTCTTGTTTTCTTCCTTGCCCATCATATATCTTCTTCTTGTGTTAAAGTCCAAAACTTAGGATCTGCCACCCAAAAGATCACCAGGGAGACAGGCAGTAATGTAAATGCAAAGTAATTCCCGACATTTACCCCAAGGGTATGGTTTTAGGAACAGACTGTTTTTCTGGGCCTAGTCTTTCCACCTTAAAATTGCAGCCTGTCATGGCAGCACTTAGGCTCACAGCAAAGCACAATACCAGGTTTAGGCAGTTACCTTCCTTAAGCAAGCAGAGTACAGAAGCCAAAGCACTGTTATCTCTAAGCAAAGGCACACTATATTCTAACTTCAACATTTAGAATATATTTAATTCTAAATCTTAGACTCTAACAGTTTATTATGTCTTTAAGTTTGTGGGCAGACAGAAGGGGAAAGTGGTGGTGTTCCCAAATGAACAAGTCATAGCTACAGCAAAATATGAGTTAATTTAGGGTACTTTTCGAACTGCAGCCCAGGAAACATGATTCCAAAAAGCTGTGGAATCCTGCTCTGAGTTGTCAAGCTCAGAAAAGGCAAGATAAGCCTTATCTAGCAGTCAAATAATTCAAATTTAGAGGCCATCAAGTTCTGAAATGTGGTCCATTATTCAAGTTAGGTTATGAGATAAGATTTGAATTCAAATTTGATCATTAACAATAAAATAAAAAGATAAAAGAGTTGAGTAATGACTGACTGGTCTAGTGGCAATCCTGGGTGGTCTGTGACAGCAACTTTGATTTAATACTTTCACAAAGGAGGGGAACCCAGATGTGCATGGAAGTGCTGGGGCCTGATTCTAAGAGCCTTTGGCTTTGCTTTAGATTAATAGACTCAAAACAAATCAAAATTTTACCACAAAAGTCGATTTATTCTCCAGCTCTGTGAATTCTTGAGTGTTGTGTGAATGATTTGCATGCAAAACTCAGATGCGAAAGAAGTTAAATATTTTGTATTTAAATAGCTATATCTGGGTGCCTCCCAATGTCTAGTCCTGTTCTTTTAACCTGTGTATGACAGACATCACTCATCCTGCCTCTCACCACATGGTCCCAATTAGGTTCTGATGTCAATTCACCTCCCATGAACAATGGCCAAGTTTGGTCTCCATGTTGTTCTCTGTCCAATGTAATTACATGTTCCCGGTCTAGAGTCTGTTGTTGGGCCTCTCTAGGGTTGAACTCTAGCAGCTCCCTGTGGCCTGACTCTTTGGTCTCCTGTCATGGTCTTTTGCAGGGGTGAGAAGAAAATATCAACTGTTTTGAGTCTGTCAGGGCAGAGGTGAGGGGTTCAAGAGTGTGTGGAGCTGAGGGCTTCCTTCTCATCCTCTCCTGCCTTTCCCCCTTCCCCATCCCCTACTTTACTCCATCCTCTTCCCTTTCCCCTTTTTCTTCCTCTCCCTTCTCCTTATCCTCACTCTCCTCTGGTATCCCATAACCTATGTTGATAGATACATCTTCATGAAGACTTAAAGGAAGCAGTTTATCTGACTTCCTGTCCCTCCCTATGCTTCCAGCATGACACAAACTTTCTTATTTATTTTTAGCGGACGTGATACCATCCTTTCAAAGACATTCCTTCCACACCGCCAGTTTGAGAAAGCCCTCATCTTTGGCTGGCACTTCAGCACCTGGAGGTTGTTTCTGCACAGGCTGCTCACCCTATCATGTGAGTCACCTGGACTCCTAGCCAAAGTGAGGCTGTATTTGAGTTACCAAATTTTCAGTTACCATAGGGCCTAAACACACCAAGCGGACCTCCACTGTATTCTCAAGGGTTTAGAGCTTTTCCTCCCTTATCACTTTATATAAGTCACAGCTTTATTTACATCTAGTGATCAGAGCCAATAGCGTGTGGGTTGCTGAAACACTTTTGTTCACCTCCTCATGATGGGAGTTCGGAGGAACACAACTACTTTTCCTAAAAGAAGTATTTTCTTACTTTAGGCCTATGCATATTCTATTCTTATTTTCCAAAATAAACTCATTCCCCATGAAACTAATAAGGGTAAGACTATTGTTTTAATTCTATCATTTTCATTCTGAGCCAAGACAAGCCAATGGGACAAGATATTATGTTTTCATCTGGTCACCATACTAATCCTGTCATTGTGATAAGGTGATTTTCATTCACTGACTTTATAGCGACTCAGAGTTGTCTCAAACAGTCTTCAAGTGGTCTGGCTATTTTTGTCACATCCAGTTACACTTTATAAATGACTACAGGCTTTTTTTTGGGAAGAGGATTAGGTAGAATTCACCTGTATTAATTTGCTCTGATAAAATGCCTCTAGTCACATCAATAGGTCAGCTTTGGATGGGAGAGCTGGCTTTTGTAGACACTAACCTAGAGCTCAAATAGACTTATTTCTCAACTCCTATTATCTCAATTACTGAGGACTATTTGAAAACTATTAAGACTCTGACAATTTCTGATTCACAGGATGGACACCTTGGGTCAGAGAAGGTCCTTAGAAAGGGTTGCTGACATTGGCAGTGGGAATTTGAATAAGCTAGCATGAAATGGAAAGCATTATGGGACTACACAGTGTGAGACACCAAGCACATAGCTGACAACCTTCCTATTTCAGAACGATATTACTAAATAGGTTTGGCATCCATAGGATTTTTGCACCCATTAAGTCAAATCACGTATAATTTTTGAGAAAGGATACTAAAATAAGGCAAGGAATAAAAGCCATGAGCATCAAAGGGAAATTTATTCTGATGAGTGAGTTAAGGGGTGTAAAAAGGTAAGAGATTTTGAGTAATACTGTTGAATCTCTTCTCTCTGGTTTCATCTCTTGCAATGTTAGAATATCCCCAAGAGAGAACGACATCTGGTTATCATTTAAATTTGATCAAAATGGAAGACGAATAATAAAATACATTAACATGTTCAAGGTTACATTCTGAATTTTTAGAAATGCAACCTTGCCCCTTGATTCCCAGTTTTGTATTCTGCTATTCGCTGAACTCCTCCTATCTCACTTCAGTTGCTATCTCAAATTATGTTGGTAAGCTCATACGCCACTCTCTGTTCCCTCACGGGAAATGGAGAATGACAGGCTATCTATCATCCATCTCTGCCTCCAAATGAAATGTGACTTTTATGTAACTGGAGAAATAAATGTATGCTATAAAAATGCCTTGCAGTATGAAGAAAATGCTACAAATAAGTCAGTAAATGAAGACTAATGTGATACTGAAAGGTTATAATTTTCAACTCTTTTAGCACGAGTTAGATTCGTGTGCGCCAGTGCTCCCTTGAAATGCGGTTGACAGTTCTTTACCATCAAGGAGGAACAACACAAAAGGGTTTATATTATACCTCATAACTATCTTGCGATCATTGCCAAAAATGGTGCAGGAACTTGGAATCTCTTGTTGGAACAGTGAATCCAAAAGTTGTATAACATGACCATAGTGTTTTACTATGAATTGTTCATACTCTATTTGTTCTTGCTGAAATTTCTATTTTAGTATAACTTTATGTTATTGATTTATGTGGGTTTTGGGCTATACTGGTGATGCTCAGGGGTTACTCCTGGCTATGCACTCAGAAATCGCTCCTGTCTAGGGGGACCATCTGGGACATCGGGGATCAAACCAGGTCTGTTCTGGATCTTCCCCGTGCAAGGCAAATGTCCTATCACTGTGCTATTGTTCTGGCTCTTATTTTAGTAGTATTTTATATCAAATATTCCTGTTAATACATTCAATTATCTTTCCATTTAGAATGTGAATGGTATGTGTACTGGGAGTATTAAATCTTTGCTCTCAGCATCCAAACACACACACGCGCACACTTTCTCTGTCACACACATACGTGTACACATAGACAGGTAATATACACAATGATAAAAATTCTTAAAATGCTTCATCAACATTCTATGTATAGGTGAAGGGTAGAACTAAATGGCTGTAATAGTTCAACTCCAAGAGAGTGTCAGGTACTCAGCCACAACCATTTTATAAGTCTTGTTCCAAATTTTTCTATTTGTTCAAACGTTGACTGAACATCTAACCTCTTCTTCTTTACCCTCAACAAGTATAAAATTGAAATTAACTGAATGTAAAGGAATGAATTAGATTTCTTCTATCACTTTGAAGTCAACCGCACACATCCATTACCACCATTGGCAGATTGCATTAAACTTCTATTTCTATTTGATTTGGATATTAAAACTACTTAGAGCTGGTAGAAGCCACTTTCTTTTTACATTGTGTGAGAATGGAGAGGATAATTGGTTTTCTTCTTACTTGTTCCTCAAAATTGCCAACAACAATTCTTTTTGTGGTTTCTGACTTGTTCTTAGGCCAGTTTTTGAAACTCATTTCAAGCAGCTAGGTCCACATTTACAATGTCCACATCATGTGCAGCCTCAAATTCCCTCTTAACAGCATTAGTTTTACCTTTCCAAGTATGAAATCAATATCTTTCAACCAGAGCAGATGGAAGAAAAATAGAAGCTGAATGAGCATGTATATTCCTGTGACTTGTCAGTATAACATTTTTAGTCTTAAAGCAATTGTAATGTAGTTTATCCTATAATCTAAAAGAAAACAAGTACAGAATTAAAAAATAAAAACACTACCACTAGCATTGTCTCATCTCCCATCCTTCATGCCTCAACTTTTCAAAATGTCATTATCAGCTAAGCTGAAATATTAACTTAATTTGGGTCTTAACTGTTCTGATTTTTAATTATAGTTCTTAACAATCGACTCCCAAAATTATATCTTTTAGACGTCTCATTTTTCAGAAGAATTCTGTATTGTAAAGGAGAAAGTGTTAGAGATTCCATCTTACTCTCTACATCTTCTTTCTTATAACTCACATTCTTTTATTGTCCCTGGCCCTTTTTTCCTAATACTAAGATGTTCTCATGTGTTATATGTTTAATGCGAAACTAGGTTCTGTCATGGATGAATGGGAAAGGACAAATACCAGGCTGTCTGGCTTCCTGAAAGTGTCTCTTAGATCCCTGAGGATAAATGTTGCTTAGCAATGTTATCTCAGAGTTTTACAAGGATCAATCACCACCCTCCAGTGATTCATTAAGACCACTGACGCTAGTGGACAGTTGCAAGGCTGGGCACTTTGAAGCCTCCTCGTCCACTGCATATTTCTTTTGTATTATAACTGACTTTCTCAGCTATCCCTGCATGAGACATCAAAGCTCAGTCTGAGAATTAGATAGACAATTTTTGGGGGGTGGGAAGGGATTTAAAAAAAATCCACCATCTAACCAAGCTACTAGTGCTTGAATAAATGTTTTTGTTTGCTTGTTTGTTTGCTTGCTTTTCACACTAACTTTGGCTACTTGATTATTGCCTTGTGAGTTATGAGAAACTAGATTTTTGAATTTAGTAATCATATCATCCTTAAGCAATTTATTTGGTTAAAGACTGGTGGACTGAAATTGTAGAATGGTTATAATTTTTGATCAAGTGAAAATCCCATTCAATATAGGTTAAATAAAAAGGAAGAGGAGAGGATAGGATGAGTAGTAGAGCGAGTCTCTTGTCATGTATTAATTCTTTTTTTTTTAAATAATTTTTATTTTGACCAAAGTGGTTTACAAATCTTTCACAGTAATATTTTAGGTATATAGTGACATTGAATCTGGGGCATTCCCACCCCAAGGTTGTCCTCCCTCCACCCCTGTTCCCAGCATGCATCCTATATCCCACTCCTTTGCCCCCTGGGCTTCTGCAGTCAATCAATCAAAGAAGGTTTTATGGGAAGAAATTGAATCCTCATGGATAAAGCATAAAAAGAGGTGTCATGGAGTCTCAAATAGTATACTAGGAAACAGGGAGTTGAACATAATTAGGATTTAGTTTTTAGCTCTCCACTTTGTTTTCCTTGGAGACAAATTCTCCAAGGTATGTATAAAATGTAAGCTAGTGTCTCCTGAATTCATTTATTGCTCCCAACCTTCAGAGAAAGGGTGACAACACACTAGTGTCTAGTCACTTACATCAACAGAGAAATTGGTCATTGGCCCACGGTCAGATAATTATTCCTGGATCATGTAACTGGAGAATAGAAGTGGTCTCTGGTGAAAACATGGCAGTTCCTTTGAAAAATTAAATTATTTATATGGAGTGGGAGACAAGTGGGTAGATTCAATAGCTGTCTTTAGAACTAAGCTTTTTTATTTTCCCAGAGATATTTCCCATATCCTTTTTATATTTTTGTTTTGTTTTTAGATCCTGCAGTGCTTAGCACTTATTCCTGTTTCCAGTCTCAGGGATCACTTCTGGTAGACTGGGTTGCTTGGGACATGTAACTCAGATCAGTATGCCCAAGGTAAGTGCTCTACTTACTGCACTATCTCTCCAGATCCCTTCTTGTACTTCTAAATTTTGTAAATTCTATATCAATATCTTTCATCCAGGAATTATTCTTCATTCATAATTTTTTGTCTGAAGTATTCATCCTCTTTTTTCCTAATGACTCCTGCTTTCCCTTTCATTTGCAACTATCTACAAGAAAATAGATCCTAATGCACAAGTTTAGGGTTATTTTTGTTTTGTTTTGGGGCCACACTGATGATGCTCAGGGGTTACTCCTGACTTTGTGCTCAGAAATCACTCCTGACTTGAGGGACCATATGGGGTGCTGGTGAGCAAATCAGGGTCTGTCCTGGGTCAGTGGCATATAAAGCAAATACCCAACTGCTCCTGCCAGGCTCAGGGGACCATATGGGATGCCGGGATTCAAATCACTGTCCTTCTGCATGCAAGATAAATGACCTACCTCCATGCTATCTCTCTGGCCCCCTGAAGTTTAGGTTCCAACCATAACTTATGCTAGGGGGAGGTAGATACCATATTATAGATGGTTTCTAACCACAACTAGGCTAATAAAATAAGGACATATAACACATTTATTTTATTAATAGTAACTCTGCCTTTAACATTTGGCTTACTATCTCATAATGGGCTCAATAAAGGTATTGAATAAAAGAGAATATAATGAAAGGAATAGAGAATAAGGACATTTTTAGATTTGCCATAGCTAAGAGAATTCAGAGGAATGATCCTATATGGAGAGAGTTTGAGTTTCTTAATTAATGATCATTTTACCCAATTCACACTTGCTATATATCTGGCCTTGTGCCTAACACTTGGCAAATATTATTTCAGATCATCTCAGAGGGTTGGTTTTAGAATTCTCTATTTTTTTGAATGTATACTGGGGCTCTCTCTACCACGGGAGAAGTCCTCTGTCTTCTTCCCTCCCTCTTTCTCTCTACCTCTCCCTCTCCCTCTCTCCCTCCCTCCCACCTCCCTCATTCTTATTTTATGTTTGAAGGAATTTAAGTAATGCGTCAGTGATTTCACTTTAAGTAAATAGGGGGCTTCATTGAAAATGTATCAGATTTATCCAGCTGGGTTTTCTTTATAAAATTATTTTGGGTCACAACCAATGATGTTCAGGGCTTGCTCCTGGCTCTGCTCAAGGAGCACTTTTGATGGACTAGAGCAGGAGTCTGTAAACTTTAAGACATAAAGAGCCACCTTGGACTCATTTCCAAAGGGGAAAAGAATCCTGGGAGCTGCAAAACTATTGCAACATTTAAGACAAATATAGCACTGAATGCATTATTTTTTATCTTGATGTTATATAAAGGATCATGCAATTAGCTGTCAATCTGAAGAAAAAAAAGAACCTTTACACCTAACAATGCAAAATATATTTGTGCGAATTAATAGACAATAAAAAATTTTTTTTTTGTTTTTGGGTCACACCAGGCAGCGTTCAGAGACTACTCTTGGCTCTATGCTCAGAAATCGCTCCTGGCAGGTTCGGGGACCATATGGGATGCCGGGATTCGAACCTCCGTCCTTCTGCTTGCGAGGTAAATGCTTTACCTCCATGCTATCTCTCCGGTCCCAATTAAAATATTTAAGTGATATTGTTCCCTGATCCCCTGCTATCGACCCTGCTGTCAGAGTCACGTCACAACTTCAAAAGAGCCACAAGTGCGGCTCTGGATGCTGACCCCTGGACTAGAGAGACCATACAGTATGCTGCGATAGAATGTGTGTCAGCTATATGCAACGTTAGTGCCCTACCTGTTGTGTTCTTAAGCATCACTTAGCTTTGATTCTGTTGTTAGCAGTCTGCAGGTTCCAGAAAATGGAAACCTATGGGTGTGAGAGATTGTGCAGGGGTTAAGGCACTTGTCTTGTAGGTGGCCAATTCCTGGAACTACATTGCCACCCCATTTCCCCAGCATTGGGATACTGCTCCTCCTGCCCCCCCTTTTTAAAAACCTTCTTATCCTCTCACCAAAAAAATAAAATTACAATCTAGATATTCCTGCCCTAGTAGTTTTTTGTTTTTGTTTTTTAATGACACTAAATCTTCAAGAAGCAAAGAAAATTCTTTTATCCTTAATTTTTGGTCTTTAGAGTCTTATCAATTGAACAGGTTAAAAAATTCTTATTCTTTGTTTGTTTGTTTGTTTGTTTTTGGGCCAGACCCAGCATCATTAGGGGTTACTCCTGTCAATGCATTCAGAAATCACTCCTGGCAGACTCAGAGGACCATATGGGATGCCAGAGATTAAACCCGGGTTCGTCCAAGTTTGACGCATGCAAGCCAAATGCCCTATTATGGTCCAATTGCTCAGCCCCCCCCCCCAATTCTCATTTTTAATGAAAGTAGGAAAAATTCAAATTAGCCATCTGAGTTTTAGAATGAAAAATATAAATAAAAGCTATTAACAGATAATTTACAAAAGCAAATTATCCTTCAATAGACATATATTACATAGAATAAAAAATCTGCTATTTTTGATGATTATTTTCATTCTCTGGTTTATTATGTGATAAGCAACATTTCCCAAAACTTTCCATTTTTAATGAGTTGTCAACACCAGATGGCTCTTAATTTACAAACGATGTCACAATTACTTTTCTTTTATTTTTCTCTATTTTTAGAGTTCATGTTTATATGTAATAGCCTCCAGGTGACAATTATCAGAAATTTTCTTTTGATCTATTCTGCTGAAAAAATTTGTCTTTGGTTGCTTTCCTAGAAGGCAAAATTTGCATATTTTATTCTGAGTTCCCTAGATTACAGAATTTGTTTTTTGGATTTTCATTGCTGTTTTGAGTCACACCTGCTGGTGGTGATCTCTGTCTTTTACCTGGGTCTGTGTTTAGGGATCACTCTTGGTGGAAACTGGGTACCATATGGGGTGCTAAGCATCAAACTCCAATTGCTTATGTATAACGAAAATAACCCTATCCACTATACTCTGGCCAACAGAATTTAAAGCCAGGTGTGACAAATGAAAACTTAGCCCATCACTAAGATAGTCTTTTTCTTAACTTTCAATTTTTTTGGTTTTGGGTAACTCTAGTCTGACTGATTATCTTATCATTTGGAGTGATACACCATTATATAAGCATAAACGCTAAAGATGGACAAGTAATCCCATCTGTGCACTTACACTTGAAGACGTAATCATTTCTGATTTTGTAATTATAACCCTCAAAGTCAAAATGTTAAGCTTAATTCTCTAGGACTATAATTATTGATGAATCTGTAGCAAGTCTTCAGGTTTCTTGATTAATTAGACTGTGTGCACATCAGTATTCAAACTTGTTGAAAAGTTCTTTAATCTAAGTTTATAAGCTTCAAGATAAAATTAGCCTTTCCTCCCCCTTCTTTTACACTGTTTTTGCTGTATCTTTTAGCTATGCATTAGGACCCAAATAGATAATAGAGTTAATGAATATTTCCTGGGATTTTACTGTCCCCAGAGAAGTGATGTGGAAGTTGCTCTCAGTGCAATGCTAATTCACATGTCTCCAAACATTTTTGGTGCTTGAAAATAGATGCATGCAACTTATTAAGTTTCTTTCTTTATTTTTTTATTTGCTTCTTGTTGATTTGTTTAGTTAGCTCTGTGGCAAACATATATATCATGATTCTTCAATATCTCTTCATCTCCATTATGATTAACCCTGACCATGTTTTTTCCATTTTTATTTATTTTTTATTTATTATTTTTTTTTTTAGTTTTTGGGCCACACCCGGCAGTGCTCAGGGGTTATTCCTGGCTCCATGCTCAGAAATTGCTCCTGGCAAGCACGGGGGACCATATGGGATGCCGGGATTCGAACTGATGACCTTCTGCATGAAAGGCAAACACCTTACCTCCAGGCTATCTCTCCAGGCCCCATTTTTATTTTTTTCAGGTTTATGTAAGAGTTTTTTAATTGCATTCCAAGACTTCTACTTTTGTGTTTTTTCCATTCTCTCTCCAAGCCTCATTTGTTTCTCATTTGAGAAAGAAAATGTAAATCATATAATGAATGTAAATGTATGAGATCACTGATCAACAAACATTTCAAGATTCTACTTCCTTCGTTCCACTTGCTGTCTCTTGCCTTGAAGGTTCTTCTGCTTTCAGAGATTGTTGCTTATTGTCATTCAGGTTTGTTTCAAAAATCACCTCTAAGGGCTAAAGTTTTAATTAATACAGGCAGGCAGAGAGCATTGCTTTGCATGCAGCCTTTTGTTCCTTGACACTATTGTCCTCCCCAGAACCTCAAGGAGTGATCCCTGAGTACCACCAGGTATGCCCCTCCTCCACCAAAAAAAGACTCCTCCTGGAGAGGCCCTGAAAACTATTTTCACTTGCAACTTTTTTTTTCACTCTTTTGTTTACAAACTATATATGAAATTCATTAGTCATAGCATGACTTTCCAGAACACTTTATCTTGCAGAACTCTTGAGATCAATTTAAGAAAAAAGTTTCTCATTGTAAAATTTATTTATGCATATTCAAAAAGTTTGAAAAACACTGACACCTGGAATAGTAAAGGGTAGTAACTATCACACTTCCTACTTAAATTAACTTGTCCATCTATTTAATATACAAGTGTGTATGTCTTATACCATTCTCTATTATGATGTGACTCTTACAATACATTTTATTGATAATATGGATTGCATTCATATATCATACTAGAGCTTTGTTTTAAAACCACCAATTTCAACTATGTTTTAATGTAATCTTTCTCCCTTATATGTGGTATCATCTCTCCAGCTCCTTAGATGCCTTCTTGAAATAGTTTACTTAATGCAGAGCATGCCGGGAAGAAAGTGAAGGTCAGATAGGGATGTTGGCCAGCAGCTGGGCTAAAACTAAGGCATGCAGGTTAAAGTTCAACTTCTTCCTTGAGGAGACAATGGAATTGGGTCTTTTCAAGTATATTCATGCAAATCCCTTTAAGGAGAGGTTTTTCATGTAAGTATGTCTCTTAGAAGTAGCGTATTTTTCATACCATAAGACACACTTTTCCCCCCAAAAGTACTTCTGATGGAGTGAATGCCAACTGGAGCTGAAGCCTGAGTGCAGGGGAAGAGAGCATCTAAAAACTCTGTGTATCTTATGGTCAGGCGTGTCTTATACAGTGAAAAATATGTTTTAGGACATCTATGAATTTGAACCTTTTGCCAAAGATAAATTTTGGGTGATAAATTTTTGCTCATACTATTGTATTAAAGGTGGGCTGAGTAGAAAGATCATGTTAATTATTCTCTACCAGAGTACTTATTTCAGAAATAGTTAGCTGGCAATCTTTAAATATCTATTAAATATGAGAAGAGGTGCTTATACTGTATGCTTTTAGGAGGTGGTTATCTCTGTGGTCAAATGCAATCTAGGTATAAGAAAACCAATAGCTGGATGATACAAACTTTATCTTAAAAGATGTTGAGTCTGGTTATACATTCCATTGATGAAGCACTCCTTTGATACTCAAATATTTAAGATATATAGAATCAAAATGTAAGGGATGGTGAACTCCCACAAAGGCATTCTCCTCAGGAAAAAAAGGAAAACTGTTTTCTCTGAGCAAGGAAGTGCTGAGATAATCTACAATTTACATTTCAGCCTTCTGTTGAAGTCATTGCAGAAAGTAGGCCAACTATTAGCAACTGCACAGCCTTTTAATGTATCTATAAATGCTAAATTCTTATCTTATGGACTGCATTTGCTCACACCTAAAATATTTCCTACCTCGGACCTCCCAACTGTAAAATCAATTATTGCTCTGCCAGGAACATGGGATTACCAGGAACCTGTCAAAAGATGAAGGCCTTTTTTCTTTTCCTAATTTATTGCTTTGTTGATTGCTTTTCTATAGAAGACATTCAATTTGCAAGAATTTCAAAATCTACAATCTGTGTTGAAGAAAAGAGGAAGCCACAAAATATCCTGTTTGCCTTCTTCTTTGGGCAGACATGAAATTCTGAGAAAAAGAAAACTTTATCCAGGAGTTGGAGAAATTGTATAACCGGTAGGGCACTTGTCTTGCATGCAGCTGACCCAGGTTCATTTCTTGTTAGCTAATAGCACAATGGGGTAAACTTTAGATAAACTTTCAAAGAAGTTTATCTAAATGAGGAAATAATTAATTTCAGTTATCAAGCATATTTTACATTTTATCTGAACATGCTATTGAATCAGCGCATAGCATGTGTTTTGTTGTAATGTCAAATGACAGCTGTTAAAAATGCTTTTTTTTTATGATGCCATCATAACTTGACTAATTCTAATTACTGGCCCACATATTTTTCTGTGTAAATAGCTTTGATCACTATGAGAATAGCTGGCTTGGTTATCCTGCCCACAAAACAGTCTGTCTGTACTGATTTCTTGACCCTCTTCTCTCCCTCTGTCAAATAACTGTGCTCTCAATCTGATCTTTCTTCTTCCCAACTCATTGCAAATCTTGGCTCTTCATATCATGTTGGTAAGCAGCAGAGCAAGCACTGCTTGTTGAAAGGACAATAAAGATTATCTTATGCCTAGTGAAACCAAATTTCTTGAAGTGAATGTCAGGAATTATTATCAATTATTATTATTACTATTCTTAATGGTATAATTTTTAAATTTTTATTTTGTGATCACATTGGCTTACATATCTTTCACAGTAGTATTTTAGGAACATATTAACATTGAATCAGGGGAATACCCATCACCAAATTTGTCCTCCCCCCATCTCCGTTCCTTTCCTGCACCCCATATCCCCCACTATCACCCCCCGGAATGCTAGAGTAGGTGGTCCCCTCTTTGTCTACCTTACTATTAGTGATCATATATCTGTTTGATCCTGGTACCCTCCCTTGTCACCCCCTTTATTTGAGAGGTGGAATTTGATAATTCGATTTTGTTTGAAGGAAGGAAAAGCAATAGAATGGAGTAAAAAATAAGAAAAAATAAATCAAAGAAATCAAATAAGCTGAAAATGGTGGAGTCCTTCTAGAGGCTTTCAACCTCAGTTTGAGCAAGGACATGAGAAAGGTAATTGAAACACCATATCAATACAGAAAGAAATATCAAATTAAATATCCAGTGATCACTACAGCAATAAAGACAAGCACCACACAATAGTCTCGGTTCTGAAATCAAACCATGCCGAAGTACAAAAAGAAAGAGAAAAATAAAATAAAGTAAAATTGGAGACATCAATTTTGATATCTACACCAAAATAAAGACGTCAATAAAAATCAATCAATCAATAAATTTATATGTGGAAAAGTTATAATTTTGTGCTTTTTTTTCTTTTTCTTCCTGCATAGGCACAGTAACTATTGGGGATATTATAGAGGGAATTCCCTTGGCCTAGGAGATACAGGGTTTCTCCACCCCTGAAGTATACTGTCATGGGATTAACTATAGACTCCTTTCATGATCGTTTATTCTCCCCTCGGTGCTTTTTTTGGTGTATAGAAGACTTCTGCTTCGTCATGGATGGTAAAATCGGACCTCTAGGGATAAGAACTTATACTTTTTAACAACACAGGGGCATCTCCCACCCTGAAGGTATGTCATATGGAACCAACTTAGACACCAGGGAATTAAGCACTGACCATTCAGTTCTGACTCCTGGATCCCAGACATAGAAATGACAGAGTTCTCTACAACAGCTCCAGGAACCAAATCCCTTCCAGGGCATCTATAATACTGCTCTGACATCAACATGTGCCAGTTCTAAATTGATAACCTGACAACAAAGAAATGGGAACAACTTGATCCAAGAGCAAGTTGTCCTTCCTGACCAGCCAACAATAAGAAAAAATCAGAAGACATGTCACTCTTTGATCTGTGCAAAAGCCAAGATCACTATATACAGATGACTGGTTGTTACAACCAGGACTGAACAGTAAACATCCTGGGACCACCACCACCACCACCGCCACCACCACCACCACCAACAAAAAGCACTAGCCTAGCTTTTGGTCTACGATCTGTTCACAAACAAGATCTCCAATTCCAGAGGTTTTGACAGACAATCGCAACTGAACGGGTCTTCCGGAGCATAACGAAGGACTCTACCCCAGGCTCCATCAAAGGAGTAATGTAATGACCAAGACCACCAACTACAGAAGATGGATTAAAACGACACTGAAGAAGCAGAACTGCTAGAATCACAAAGAAAGACTTCATCATAAGCTCCATTCCTTGAGCTGTACAGACACCAAAATCTCTAGATACAGAGGTCCAATTTTACCATGAATGGTATAATTTTTAACATTATTTTTAATTTGTTTCAAGTCTTTCACAGTTGTATTTCAGACACATAGTGACAGTGAATTAGGACCTTTCCCACCACCAGTGTTGACCTTTCTCTGCCACTCTTCCCAACATGCATTCCATATTTCCACCCTTTGCACCTAGACTGCTAGCAAAACAGTTTCATTTTGTGTAGAGCTTGTTGTAGATGGGTCTTTTGATTCTACTGTTTTATTTATTTATTTACTTATTTATTTGTTTATGGGCCATACCTGGTGACACTCAGGGGTTACTTCTGGCTCTGTGCTCAGAAATTGATCCTGGCTTGGGGGACCATATGGGATGCCGGGGAATTGAATCGTGGTTCATCCTAGGTCAGCCACATGCAAGGCAAATGCCCTAGCACTGTGCTTCACTCCAGCTCTGTTTTATTGTTATGTTTAAGTATCTCCAGGCAATTTGAATACAAGATCATGCTTGAGAACTACAGATGCACTTGGCAGGATGGATGTAACACCTGGCCGACGTTATAAAAAATTTTGGATTAACTTCACTACAGAGTTGATAGGCTCTTTGGAGCTAGCCTATAGACGCTTTTGGTTTCTGAACCCTTTCATTTCTTCTCTCCATACTACCTTAGTTTCTCTTATTCTGGTTGAAGTGGTCTAGCATAAGCTAGAAAGATATGCTTCATTTAACTCATATCGGAAGATATGGCTCATTTAACTCCCATGTCTGAAATGTCTGACAGGCCAGCACATCCCACTATGCTATCCTTGCTCATGTAATCTGCTGTGTTCAGGAGATTCTGAGAGCCCCATTGTTAGTCAATTCCTAGAGTTGGTCACACCCTTCAGGATTGGTTTATATGCTTGCTCACTTTACTTATGTGATTGGTTAAGAACATTTTATATACAACTCATTTCCTTCTTGGAATTGGCTACACATTTCCTGTTCACTCACCTCCCAGGATCCAAGCAGGAACTCATAAACTCATAGAAAATAGAAGCTTCCTACTTAAGAAGACCAGGGGCCCGGGAGATAGCATGGAGGTAAGGCGTTTGCCTTTCATGCAAAAGGTCATTGGTTCGAATCCCGGTGCCCCATATGGTCCCCTGTGCCTGCCAGGAGCAATTTCTGAGCATGGAGCCAGGAGTAACCCCTGAGCACTGCCGGGTGTAACCCAAAAACCTACTTAAGAAGACCAGATATGCAATAAAAAGCTTCCTCCAATCTGTCTCTCTCTCCTTCTATTTTTCTCTCCTTTCTCTCTCTCTTTCCCCTTCCTCTCTTCTTCACTCCCTCTCTCTCACCCTCTTTCTCTCTCTCTTATTCCTCCCTCCCAACTGGAGAACTTGACTCTCACTAAAACAGTCTTGCTCCCTTGTAAATTATTTTTCCACCCACTGTTCCAACCTAGAAGGGTCTGGATTCTAGTTTCTCCCCTTTCACAGGTCCTACTTGGAATTCATATACTTCCAGAAAAGGTCAACTCACACTCTGCTTAAAAGCATCAGGGCCATTACTGGAACTGCTTTATCTTAGCTGTATAATTAGACAAAGTATTTCCTTCCTGAACCGTAGTCTACCCCTTAAGCAAATAGGAACAATGATCATACAAAATATTTAACAAAATTTGCATTGAGGTATAAATGGAATAAAGCACATGAAAGGCATAAAACACTGCCCATCAAAAAGTAGGGGCATGAGAATAATCAGCAATTGTATTATTTGTTCTCAGGAAGACATTTTCCCCTTTGTAGGA
This sequence comes from Crocidura indochinensis, assembly GCA_004027635.1. NCBI lineage: Eukaryota > Metazoa > Chordata > Mammalia > Eulipotyphla > Soricidae > Crocidura > Crocidura indochinensis. The sequence goes on from PVKC010002615.1 coordinate 34,880, forward strand.
AGCTGAGTTTGACTTTTCAATAACAAATTCACATGCCTCAGAATACAATCCACTCATAAATTGTAGATGTTCAACTTAAATAGTTTTGGCTTTACCATTGTTTGGATAGTTAATCAGCTTATAGAGGCCAAAGTTATTCCAATTAAAAGTTATTCTAATTAAAATAACAAAGCCCTGGGCAGCAAACCCATGCCAATCGCCTTTGGATGCTTATAAATTACCTTACATCTTTCCTTAGAGGAGAGCTAAACTCTTAATTGGCATTGTTAACTAAATAAACAACTCCACAAAATTTCTTTCAAGAGATATCGTGTATTAAAACAGGGTTGTTTAAAACAAAGCCCCACTTCAAATTAGGGGAAACCTTAAATATTTATTACCAAGAATAAATGGCCAGCCCTAAATACCCAAACCAATGTCAATGACAGTAGAATCAAAGATACCCAAACTATAATAAGGTATACACAAAAGGAACCCGTTACATTAGTCATCCAGGGGGCTAAGGGAGGAGGTATGGACGCATGCTGGGGACAGTGGTGGAGGGAGGTCAACATAGGTGGTGGGATTGGCTCCAATTCACCGTCACTATGTAACTGAAATACAAGATTTTCAACAGTTGTATTTCACATTAGTCTCAATAAAAAGTTAAAAAAAAATAAGGAAAAAAAACACAAAAAAGAAAGTCCAAATAAACAAAATCAAGGTTATTTATTTGAGAGTATAGAATCAGTGCGAGAAAATTGAAGTGTTTTAACTTGCTTTCTGTGTTATTTCACTGTCATGGATAGAGAAACCAGTGGGAAATTGCAGATAATTCTAGGGATCCATGAGGGAAATCACACGTTTTTATTGGCTTTTGTTGGCATCTGCATTTCCCTTTATTTTATATGGACTAACCCTAGAGTCTGTTTGCTTGACTTAACAGGAGGCCATTTCCTGTGGAGTTTTTCTCTCCACCTTTTCCTGCCTCCTACAGCAAAAGTCCATTGAAGAATTTCCAGCATGTAGTCTATGGAAGTGCCACTCCCATTCCAGAATCATACTGCCAGCATATCCTTTCTGAATTCTGCCCTATGTACCTTTGCCCAACCAGCCTCCATTTTTTCTGACTATTCATTGCTGTCCCAGACTATCTCCTAGGATGATCTTTATTACGAGTGAATTTTCTTGTGAGTTATTATTATTTTTTCTACGTAAGTCCCTTCAAAAGAATGAAGAGAAGCTCAGGATTCTTTGTATTTATAGCATTGACTATCCAAGATTTCAACAAAATTTGTGGACGATGATCCTTTGGATGTATTCTTTGAAAATTGGGTTGATTCTCAGGTCTCTTTCTTGTGATGAACTTCTGAATTAGTTTCAGGGGGATTGTAGCAATGACTAAAAACTTCAGAAAAGACTAATACTCCTTAGAGTGACCCCCAAATACTCTATTTCTCCATTTACCTAGTAAGAGTTGGTACCATTGCCAAGACCTGGAAAAATAAGAGAAGCAGACAAGGACTATGCAAACAAGTGACTATTACCACCAAATGTTTCCAGAAAATGATTAAACATTAGATGCATTTTTAAAGTTCTCTCAAGGATTCTAAATTCCTTTTTCTTCCTCCGCTGCAGGCAGGACACTAGGCTTAATATGCCATGTTCTCCCATTCTCTGATTCTCCAGGGGAAATGTGAGAGGGATCTGACAAAGATTGATTTCTTCAAGGCATCAAAGGCATGTTATTAAAAGTTAATGTATCTCCCTAGCCAGGTTTGGAACTAATGTAGCAATAAATTGAAAGGAGATAGTTCAGAGTGTTTACATAATGAGAAACCAGCTAATGTGGAACTAGAGAAACTTCTGTTTTCTTGCTGGGAGAAGGGCAGGAAATTGTTGTACTGTGTTCAGCATAGTTTTCAAACATTCACCAAAGTGCAAGGGAGAAGATGATAATTCATTTTTTTATGCCAATCTTCTCCCCCCAAATCTCAACTTTTACAGTTTCTTTCCTTTTTTTTTTTTTTTTTTAATTTTGGGATCTGGACAGCTATGATAAAACAGACATTCCTGGGTATCTGTAAAATTTTGCAGAAGAAGGAAAGTTCCTGGTTCCTGTCACATCTGGGTAAGGGGTACAGGTTTTAGGCCAAGCTCTGTTACTTGATTTGATAAGTTTTTCCAGGTTTTTCCAGTTATTTATCCTCACTTCTTTTATGACTGATAATATGTCACATTTGAGTTAAGTTTAAATAAAATCAGAGCTGGAGAATCCTTAAGAGTGTTTAGTGCATAGAATATTGACAATAAAGATAATTTTACTAGGGGCCGGAGAGCTAGCATGGAGGTAGGGCACTTGCCTTGCATGCAAAAAGACGGTGGTTTGAATCCCAGCATCCCATATGGTCTCCCGAGCCTGCCAGGAGCGATTACTGAGCATGGAGCCAGGAGTAATCCCTGAGTGCTGCTGAGTGTGACCCAAAAAAAACCCCAAAAGATAATTTTACTAGTATTGTGGCAGAATTTTTATTAACTCCACATTGGAGTTGGCAAAATACTAATTCGTGATTCTGTATTTCCACCTTCCTTCTTTAATATCTTTGCCTTATTCTCTCTTTGCCACTTCATCTCTTTAAACTTTTATTGTTCTGTTGGACTCTTTTTTTTTCTGGAGAGCTCAGGGGTTTTTCCTGGCTCTGCGCTCAGAAATCAACCCTGGCAGGCTCTGGGAGACCATATGGGATACTGGGAATTGAACCCAGGTCATGCAAGGCAAACACCCTACCATCTGTCATACCGCTCAGGGCCTCTGTTAGACTTTTTAGAAAGATGGGACATAACACAAGTTGTTCTGGTATAATAATAGAAAAATGAATAATGTTAGTGTTTGCAGAATGAATTAGACTGGCACACATTTTTAGTTCAAGATACAGGACAAATATCGCTTAGATCTTTGGAGCATGAAAACAAAGAAAACAATCTCTTCTGGATCTTGAAATGTCCCAATGCCTAAGGAAAAGATGATCTAGATGACATGAGAGGGAGTTCAAAAGTGCCTCTGCTTTCTCTTTACTAGGAATGAGTCAGAGGTCATGATAAACTACTTTGACCTCGCTGGGACTATCTCAGAGAATACTCTATGAGGACCCTGAATATCAAAAAAGACAGGAACCTTTTCCCTAGCTTCATGGGTGAGTATAAGTGTTGACCTGTAGAGGAACAGTTGTAGCTAGCAATTCTCTGTTGAGTTGGCCATGGAACAGTATCAGGAGGCTGTGGCAAAGGAGTGGATCCACAAACTACTGATGCCAGATTTGAAAGGTCTGGGATCTCAACAAAGACAAATGAGATGCTGTGAGATAGGAGCTGTGAGGAACTGGGTTTTTTTCTTTTTTTTTTAATTAAAAAATTATTTAATATCTTTATTTAAACACCGTGATTACAATTATTATTGTAGTTGGGTTTCAGTCATGTAAAGAACGGGTTTCTGAGAGGTTGTTCAAGATTCCTCAGGACCGGACTGGAGGGAGGAGTTTTGCAATCTAGTAAGCCAAATTAAAAAATGGCCTAGGATCAAACAAATTATTATGAGCTGAACGAGTCTTGTGGTCAATAGAAAGCAGTTAACCCTCAGGGAGGAAAGGTACTTTGCCTTTTCACTCAGGCAAAGTCTGTAATCTGGTTAGTAGGAAAACCATTTCATTGTTCTGGCTTGAGTTTCCTGATTTTGGATGTACTAATCTAAATTCCAACTCCAGATCATTGCTTTCTCTTTCTGATTTCCCTGAAGCAGCCCCTAAAGGAGGTCAGGCTGACCAGCTTTTTTTGAAAGAGAAGAACCTTTGGACAAAATGTTTGTGGATTATGAAATATGAGCAGGGCAGGAGGGGAGCCTCTCACAGGGGCATCTCTAGGAAGTTTCTAGAATTTTGTTAACCAGGAAGTGGATCTACAGTGTGCTCTCTCCAACATCTCCAGCTGCTGGAGGAAAAACAACATATGGGTGTCCCCTGCTGATGAGAAATTTTCCAGAAGGTGGCCTCAGGGCCACCCAAAAAAACAGTGAAACACTCGGTGTAAGCAAGTTTATAGTCCAGAAAAGTGCAGATTGTTCTCTGTGGGCCTGGCAAGCACAGATTTTCAAGTTTTATGAGGACATTCAGCACTTACAGTGATATTAAAATTTAATGCTTGTGCTTCATTCAGCTATTAATATTCTTTTAGAAATGGAACTAGCTACTATCCCAAGCCTGTCAGACTTCTGCTTGTCTGGCACAGTGTGAACTCTCCTTTCATTGAGCTGTCATCAGCTGCTTGGAACAGACACATATCTTTGTCATGTGGCTCATGAGATCTTTACTCTTTGTAGCACTGTTTCAGTCCTTAACAGAATTTCCTATCACTACTCTTTTATTCTGATATCTTCATTGAATTCTGGCTCTTTGGTTCTAGTTTCTTACTTGGTTCACAGAACTAAGGAAAGATTCTGTATGTACTTAACATTTAAAAAAATACCATGTTTCTGGGGATAAGGGAGATAGCTCAAAGGGCTGGAGTATATGCTTTGCATAAAATAGTCTGGGCTTTGGTCCTCAGCACCACTTTCTCTCCTGAACACTGAGCCAGGAGTAGCAGCTAAACACTACCAAATGTGGCACCCAAACAAATCAAGCAGAATCACTTACTAAAGAAATGTATGACATAAAACAAAAGATGCATTGCTTTTTGATGACACTGACAAGCTTTTGGGCAAAGGCAGAAATTATACAAAAATACATTAAACCCTAGTCAAGGCTCAAAATATAAAACCAATGAAATTCAGTTTCTGTGGTTTCTGCATTCTGATGCCTTTTGATTTTATGCCAATATCTCCAATAGAAACAGCCTAAAGAATGATATTATTTCATAGTTAGTGGAATATTTTGTACTTGAGTTTTTGATTAGTGGCCTGAAACAATAATCACTTGGGTAGCTCGTCAAGGATGTACCCCACCTGGTACCACCCTGGCCATCTAAACAGAGGTTATAGAAGCAAGTACTTCTGGGTCTCCAAGTTTCACAGATTCATATGGTTTGAGACTCACTTGACTTATCCAAGGACAATGCTTAAGGGAGTTAAGAGAAGACTTTGTGAATAGTTTTTAAGTGTCATTCAGAACATGGTCTCTATATTACATTTAGTTTGCTCAAAATATTCCTATAACTAAAAGAAGTATTAGAACAATCTCTGCTATGTGGGTAGAGAATGTGTTTTCTTGGTTTCAAGTCCTACTTGCCCATTTTTGCCTTGTTTGCTTTGTTTGGCAAAAGTTTGGCAAAAGACCATTGTAATAGCCATCATCCTTTTTTTTCTAAATAAATGCAGTTTTAATAAAATATAATCATGTTTATTTATATTTATTTATAATTGTTTATGACTACTTACTTTTAGCTATGACTGAATATATTTATTTATTTATTTATTTTGGTTTTTGAGCCAACCCGGTGACGCTCAGGGGTTACTTCTGGCTCTGTGCTCAGAAATCGCTCCTGGCTTGGAGGACCATATGGGATGCCGGGGGATGGAACCGCAGTCTTTCCTAGACTAGCATGGGCAAGGCAGAAGCCTTATCGCTTGCCCCACCACCGTTCCGGCCCAATGACTGAATATTTTTGACCAGACTTTATATCCTATCAGTCATAAAATCTTGGAATCTGGAGCTAGAGTACAGCATGTAGGGGACTTTCCTTGCATGCAAGCTGACCAAGAATTGCTCTGCTCTCTGGCATCCCTGAGCACTGCCAGGACTGATTCTGAAACACAGAGCCAACAGTAATGCTTGAGCATGCTGGGCCTGACTCAAAAACAAAACAGACAAACAAACAAAAAACAAACAAATAATAAAAATTGACTATGCCTTAACTTAGGTGAATGAAAGTATCACTCAATTTAGATTTTTGCATTGATAAGAAAGGATTGATAGCAACTCTTATACTTTGGTTGAAACTATTGAATACTACAATTAAAGGAAATTTCCTATTATGGTTTCCAAAGTGAATGTTAACTATTATTTATTATTTACTATGTGCTAAGAGTTAAGATTTTACAGGTGGGGCTGGCGAGGTGGTGCAAGAGGTAAGGTGTCTGTCTGCCTTGCAAGCGCTAGCCAAAGAAGGACCGCAGTTCGATCCCCTGGTATCCCATATGGCAGGGGCATTTTCTGAGGGCTTAGCCAGGAGTAATCCCTGAGCATCAAATGGGTGTGGCCCGAAAAACAAAAACAAAAAAAGATTTTACAGGTATGTTCTTTATTATAATATCTTTATTTAAGCACCATGGTTGCAAACATGTTTGTAGTCGGGCTTCATTCATAAAAAAAGAACACCCCCTTCACCAGTGCAACCTTTCCACCACCAATGCCCCCCATCTCTCTTCTGACCCACCCGCTGCCTGTTTTTGAGACAGGCATTCTACTTCTCTCACTCACTAACATTGTCATGTTATGTCACCAACATAATCATGCTGGTTAGCTAATTCTCTAACTACACTCACCATTCTTGTAGTAAGCTTCATATTATGGGCTGATCCTTCCAGCCCTCATCTCTATTGTCCCTGAGTATTATTACAGGGAGCCAGACCAACCATGTGAAGTTTTATTGCTCCCATTTCAGATGAGAAAAATGGAAGTAGAGATCTTATGAGTATAATTAAGTATATTCAATATATAGTTGACTAAATTGGGGTTTGATTTCAGACCCCGTATGCATCATTATTGAGTTGAATTACATCAAGTAAAGAATAAATAGGGTCTGAAGTGGTGGCACAGGGCATAAGACATCTGTCTTGCTTGCACTAGTCTAGGATGAACCACAGTTCAATCCCCCATCGTCTCATATAGTTCCCCAAGCCAGGAGCAATTTTTGAATGCATAGCTAGGAGTAACCCCTGAGCGGCACCTGGTGTGCCCCCCCAAAGTAAGACTAAATATCTATTTTCCTCTATCTCCTAATGGCATTATTTGCATCTCTGTTTATAAATCTTAAAATCTGTGCTCAGAACATAAGAGGATTCTGAAATAGTAAGGAATTTGTATCATTTACTCTACACATACATATTTTAAAGATGAAGGTGCTTAGACTTTATGTGCACATTTCCATAATCATATTGAGTCAAGCCAGGACAAGAATCTGTGGGAATCGCTACTCACTGGTTATCAGAAAGCATGGGATGAGGAACTAGCACCTGTCGATGTAATAGAACATAGTTTCTTCCAGATTCTGGCTATTGTAAATAGTGCTTCAATAGATATAGACATGCATAAGGCATTTTGTATTGATAGCCCAGTTGCCCGACAACAGATGAATGGCTAAAGAAACTGTGGTACATTTACACAATGGAATACTATGCAGCCATCAGGAAAAAATAAAGTCGTGAAATTTTCCTATACATGGATGGACATGGAAACTATTATGCTGAGTGAAATCAGTCAGAGGAAGAGAGACAGAATCATCTCACTCATCTGTGGAATTTAAGAAAAATAAAAGACAGTATGATAATAGTACCCAGAGACAATAGAAATGAGGGCTGAAAGGACCGACTCATAATATGAGGTTTACCACAAAGAGTGGTGAGTGCAGTTAGAGATATAACTACACCAACAACTATCATGACAATGGTAGTGAGTGGGAGAAATAGAATGCCCATCTTAAATACAGGCAGAAGGTGGGGGACTAGTGGGACGGTGGTGGTATTGGTGGTGGGAAGGTTGCACTGGTGAAGAGGGGCGTGCTCTTTTTTATGACTGAAACTCAGCTACAAACATGTTGTTATCATGGTGCCTAAACAAAGATATTATTATTAAAGAAAAAGAACATAAA